>VMBQ01004591.1:0-17124 GCA_007657795.1 Dreissena rostriformis
ACGTACTTACACAAAGTAATCGATACAGAAATCGAATGAACCTTTCAGCGCTCTGATTTTGTTGCCAAACTCAATAAGAACTATCTTCGCACATTCGATGACGTGATTACGAACCTGAAATCGCATAGGGAACAGATGGTGGATTCCAGAGTGGTCAACCATCCGTCAATCATCGATGGTAGGTACGGGTTGCTTTCCTTATAAGGCTATAATGTAAATATGAATTATCTCACCTATACGACTTCAAAAGTAAAGCATCCTTACACCATTCAGTTAAGATGTCAACGTTTTGAATATAAATTTTAGTTACTTCACACAAGCTGATTAATTAGTGCAGCTGCAACGTGCATATTAAAGGGGCCGTCCAACAGATTTTGGCATGTATTGAAGCTTGTCATTAAATGCTTTAAATGCTTTATATTGATAAGTTTAAACATTTGAAATAAAAATCTCCAGTAAAAAACAAGAATACAATTTTAAAAAAGGAAAAAAGGAACCCTCAACAGGGCTCGAACCACTGACCCCTGGATTCCTGGAGTAAAAAGCTACCCGCTTAGACCACTCGACCATCCACGCTCATGATTGCAGAGGATGTATTTTTTAGCTATATAAGCAATCCTCGTAGTTTCCCAAAATATCATTTCGCGTCGTACGACGCTTTATCTGTTGGACAGTCCCTTTAATAGTGTCTCCCTTTTACTACTGTCATTATGATTTACCTCCCTTATACTGCTGTAATGAATGTTCGAATTCCTTCTTTGATTCACTAGCAATACAGGTATGGAATGTTTTCCTGTATGGCTTCAATTTAGATTCGGATTTCCTCACTTAATTGTTCAATATAGTTGCGAATTACTTTACTTATCAAGCCGAAATAAATTAACGGATAACCTGCTCATGTCAATCTGCGATGAATAACGTATAGCGTACATATATGAGGATTTTCTGTCTGATAACAATTACAATATGGGAACGAGTACCATTGTTTTATTTAGTATGTGTTGTATGCACAGATTTCCTCTTTTAAAGGCTACAGTCATAACTCCAACGTTCACTTTTTGAAATGTATGTAATATACATTCAAATACATGCAATTAAAACGCGTCTGAAAATATTTACTTGTTTCACGTGTCCTATTTCAGAAGATCACAAAGTAACATATTTTCCAGAAATATAAAGCAAAAGCTGTATTATGATAAAAGTAACTCACAATTATTTCAGAGAAGGACGGGGGTACGATACCTGGGGTGAAGCACGTTGGGTTCGACGACCTGTGGGCTCCAGATGGCACACTGAAGTCGACCGAGGACTTGCAAGCGAGTACGAAGTTGTTTCGGGGGCGGGGGTGGGGAACACACCTACATTGTTAAATCACTCATTACTTGTTATTAATGTTTTCAAATTGGTTGAAGTTTCAAAGCAATTAACAATTAACTGAAGCTAACAAAATGACCATTTGGTATTGTGTTTACAAACCAATACTAGTATGTGATTCAGAATAACTTCAGAAACTAGTTCAGCGGTTTTGTTGACATCCGTGATCGAGTCATTTTCAAAAAATCGCACCCGCAAAATTTCACTAACTGTCACTGTGCAGGTACCGCATGAAAGTTAAAAGTTCAGGTAAGTCGATACACGTATGTTTGAATAGATATGTTTTGATATTTATGAAAACTCTTACCCAGAAACGCATGTCCAGACTGATGTGTACACTAAAATTGCGGAATGTAGTACGTTTTTCCCACAGTATTAATTATTGCCGTAAGATCTAGAAATTTACATTGTATGATACGCCTTAAATAATTAACAAAATCATTGTATTGTGCATGTTTTCAACATATGTTTTGTTAATGTTTAGAAAGTGTTATTTAGTATAAACATTCACATAAACTCGAGAGCACGAGTAGAGCCACATAAATTAGTTTTGAGCTGAACCTCGTGAAAACATTACTTTATAAGAACGCAATTTATACAATGTTCGTCCGTGGTTATTGTAACGTATCATCGCAAAATAACTGCTTAACCCTTTGCATGCTGTGAAATTTGTCGTCTGCTAAAATGTTGTCTGCTAAATTTATAAAATGAGCATTTTCTTCGATTTTTTTTCAAAAAATACTATCAGAATAGCAAACAGTTTGGATCCTGATGAGACGCCACGTTTTGTGGCGTCTCATCTGGATCCAAACTGTTTGCAAAGGCCTTTAAAATCCGGTTCCAGCGCTCAAAGGGTTAACTTATGTGGTTAACTTCAGGCGAGTCTATAGTACTATGCCAGCAAAGGTTTGTAACTGATGCATCAGGATGGCAGTGTTTTGTTCGCATTAGCTCCCCTTGTTATACGCACAAAATAATTAATATAAATTGTTAGCTAAAGTTACGTGAGATCTACAAGTTTTAGTAATTTGTACCTTGAACACAGAATCAGACATCCCAACAAAAAAAACTTCAAAAAAGTATCTGAAATCAAGTGTAAATGTTATATGGTTTTTAGCAGAACTAATGCATGTTTACTTGAATAGGCAAATTAGGTATTGCATATAGTGTGTTCAATATATTGTTATGCTACGCCATCCTCGGATCGTTGTTTTTCAATTAAATTTCTCAGAAATTGAACCGGGCGATTCTACGAAAAGCGGCAACAATTACATGTATGTCAAAAATTTGCTTCCGTTGTGTTTGCATTCAGTGTTCGATAAGGCGGGAGTGGATCTTGCCAAGCCGATGTTTGTCACGTGTCTGCGCGGAATGACAGCTTGCGCAGTCGTCGCTTCATCCCATATTCTCGGAAAGGAGGACGTGCCAATATACTATGTGCGTAGGTTTTCGTTGCTATTGACGTATGTGGATTGATTAGTTTTGTGCAACTCCTTGTTGCGAGTTGTTTGTTGTCGTTGTATCCGGCAGACTTTTAATAAACATTTTATGTATCATTAATTCCCATGGTTATAATGTCTTCCTCCCATACACATTATTTTTGCCACCACTTCTTAAAAATAAAAACTCTTGCAACTTGCCTTGTTTGCTACTTGTTGCGAGTTTTGTTGTTAATGTATCCGGCTGACTTTAAATAAGCAGTTTATGTATTATCAACTCCCATAGTTACAATTGATTTCATCCAGACACATCCTATTTGCCGCCACTTCTTAAAAATAAATGAGTTGCGTTCTGAGAAAACTGGGCATAATGCATGTGCGTAAAGTGTCGTCCCAGATTAGCCTGTGCAGTCCGCACAGGCTAATCAGGGACGACACTTTCCGCCTTAATTGTATTTTTGCTAAGAAGAGACTTCATTTTGACGAAAAATATCATAAACGCGGAAATTGTCGTCCCTGATTAGCCTGTGCGGACTGCATAGGCTAATCTGGGATGACAATTTACGCATAAGCATTATGCCCAGTGTTCTCAGAACGGCTTTCTACCATAAAACATCCGTTTGCAGTGTTATTTGAAATGGTATGGGCGGCGAAACGACTTTACCTTTTTTCTTTGTCCTAATGCGGATCTAATGCTTTCTAACACACAGGGTTCCTGGATGGAATACAGACGCAGGGCTCCAGAACATCTCAAGTGCAGACCAGAAAAGAAGAAAGAATGATTCCCTGTCACATACTCTCGTTATTCTACCTAGTCAGAACTGAACATTTTTTCTGTTATTTAGTATGGCTGTATCTGACGGTTTGTCAAAAAGAATATATTAAGTTGTAAATGTGTATGATCTTTCACACATCTGTGAAGAATACTGTCTAATTTGTCCCGATGTTTAAGTGTGTGAGATGTGTTTGGTCTAAATCGGAGTATGGGTTAGGATAAATAGTATATATGAAAACCTATGATTTCTGTACATACACAAATCTGGATCTTCTTACAAATTTCCCCGTTTGTGGGAAGAGAGAGAGAGAGAGAAAGAGAGAGAGAGAGAGAGAGAGAGAGAGAGAGAGAGAGAGGGGAGAGAGAGAGAGAGAGGAGAGANTATGTGCGTAGGTTTTCGTTGCTATTGACGTATGTGGATTGATTAGTTTTGTGCAACTCCTTGTTGCGAGTTGTTTGTTGTCGTTGTATCCGGCAGACTTTTAATAAACATTTTATGTATCATTAATTCCCATGGTTATAATGTCTTCCTCCCATACACATTATTTTTGCCACCACTTCTTAAAAATAAAAACTCTTGCAACTTGCCTTGTTTGCTACTTGTTGCGAGTTTTGTTGTTAATGTATCCGGCTGACTTTAAATAAGCAGTTTATGTATTATCAACTCCCATAGTTACAATTGATTTCATCCAGACACATCCTATTTGCCGCCACTTCTTAAAAATAAATGAGTTGCGTTCTGAGAAAACTGGGCATAATGCATGTGCGTAAAGTGTCGTCCCAGATTAGCCTGTGCAGTCCGCACAGGCTAATCAGGGACGACACTTTCCGCCTTAATTGTATTTTTGCTAAGAAGAGACTTCATTTTAACGAAAAATATCATAAACGCGGAAATTGTCGTCCCTGATTAGCCTGTGCGGACTGCATAGGCTAATCTGGGATGACAATTTACGCATAAGCATTATGCCCAGTGTTCTCAGAACGGCTTTCTACCATAAAACATCCGTTTGCAGTGTTATTTGAAATGGTATGGGCGGCGAAACGACTTTACCTTTTTTCTTTGTCCTAATGCGGATCTAATGCTTTCTAACACACAGGGTTCCTGGATGGAATACAGACGCAGGGCTCCAGAACATCTCAAGTGCAGACCAGAAAAGAAGAAAGAATGATTCCCTGTCACATACTCTCGTTATTCTACCCAGTCAGAACTGAACATTTTTTCTGTTATTTAGTATGGCTGTATCTGACGGTTTGTCAAAAAGAATATATTAAGTTGTAAATGTGTATGATCTTTCACACATCTGTGAAGAATACTGTCTAATTTGTCCCGATGTTTAAGTGTGTGAGATGTGTTTGGTCTAAATCGGAGTATGGGTTAGGATAAATAGTATATATGAAAACCTATGATTTCTGTACATACACAAATCTGGATCTTCTTACAAATTTCCCCGTTTGTGGGAAGAGAGAGAGAGAGAGAAAGAGAGAGAGAGAGAGAGAGAGAGAGAGAGAGAGAGAGAGGGGAGAAGAGAGNAGAGAGAGAGAGAGAGAGAGAGACTGTGGCAAATGAAGAAAACAAATCTCAATGTACACACCTGTGAATAATGGTCTTCTCTTTTCTACCGTTGTTCAAATATAAGCTATGGGAAAATACCAGCCGCGTTCTGGGAAAACCAGGCGTTATGTATGTGCGTGAAGTAAAGAGATTTTTCTATCACAATTCAATATTTCATCAACTTATCATTTTCAAATCTTAAATGACGGGACTTTTAGTCCGTGGTGCGTTATAATTGTTGCCTAGTTGTTAATGTTTTCAATTGTTATGGCGTGTTTAAAGTCAATTAAGAAAGAAGTCTTGCATATTGTAAAACAATAATGTCGGTAAATCTGTATGCTTTAAACTATAATACATATTTGAATAATACTATAATAAACATTCATTTTTTCTTATTGATGTGCGTCTTCAGTTCAGATTTAAATGCTTTCTATATGAATTCACAAACTCACCAATCATAAATCACCGTTCAGGTAAACCGCCTGCATTAGCGGTATTCAACTAGAAAGAAGTATATAGCTCGCCAACCTGCGCGCATGAATACATCAACCGCATTATGCGATAATGAGTCGTCTGTCATATACGGCCAGCGTCAGCGTAGCTGCTTACCAGACTGCGCAATCGCGCACATGCGCAGACTGGTCTAGAGCTACACAGGCCGCATACGGCATTAGGGCCATTTTCCCATGACGCTGGTCTTATTTAAACAAAGTTGACGATGAATATAGTACGATGCATTTGTTTGCGTACTAGAATCATATAACATTATTGAAATAATGTCACACTTAGTAACTTCATTTGTGTTATTTTAAAAGCTTGCAAAAAAACATACATGAACAAAATCAAACGGAGAATTGTTATAGAATGCAAATCAAGCGTGTGAGTTGTGCTTATATGAGCTGACAAGTATCAATGCAATGTTGGCAAATTATAAAATACTAAGTCCGCATTGATTGGAATGCGTTCAGTCAAGATAACGATGGTGCAGATGATGAACTCTGCGCGTAGTTGCACATATCACATGCATAGACATCTGCACGCTTAATCATTTGAGCAGCGAAGCGTGAAAATGGGTCTTAGTCCATTTGCGGCCAGCGCAACTCCAGACCAACCTGCGCAATCGCGCTATGCGCACATGGCATAAGACCCAGTTGATCATAACGCGGCTCATTAATGCTTCACTTACAGTCAAGTGATAGACACATATACACGATAACAATGTACTTACACTATCTCACTTATGTAGCAAGTCAATAATGCACACGATAACAATGTACTTATACTATCTCACTTATGTAGGAAGTCAATAACTTCCTATATTAACCATGTTGCGTTCATTCTGATATGAACATCGCATTCGGATAGGTGTGCTTGACTCTTCAATTCTTTACTTTTTGCGTCATAGATATACATGTTATAGCACTTTTGGATCTCAAATACAAAACGTTTAATAAGTTTCGTCCGTCAAGGAAGTTGTTGGTCATCGTTGAATTCCTTGTTCGATCCTAGACCCTTTCTGCCGTATAATAAAGTAAGGATCGGTGACCACATTACCAGTATAGGGAAAATAATGCAACTATAACATGAACAATGTACCGATTCTATGAAAGCAATTCAGGCAGTCGATTACAGGCTATTTAATTCAAAGAACGTGCATTTCGAAATCTAATGGATTGGAATGGAATTTAAATTTCTCGAACTTGTGTCATAGATGTCAATTTACTTTCGAAGTTCATATGAAACACATTCGTAAATTCCGACCATAAATGAATACACGTTGCACCATTTTGTTTAAATCTATATATCTGTTGTTCGGCGATTAAGTAACCCCAGATGATTGGAAGGGGATTTTCATGGAATAAGACTAGAAACCGGAAACAACTCGTTTTCGCGAAAACAATTGTTTTTGTTTGTCTTGTTTTTATGACTATTAATTTACTGTATTAGAAATGACATTACATGTGTATGTACAACGGAAACTGAAGTATCCGACCTCTTTAAGCGTGAATATTGAAAGTATCCTTTAAATGACTACCGTTAATAACAGAGAAGTTTTATCTATTATGTGTATACGCCTGTTTTAGCTCACCAGAGCATAACATGCTATTGGGGTACCGTGATATAAGACGTCCGTCCGGCAGTTAGTTCATGCGTCTGTCCGTCCGTCAACTTATTCTTAAACGAGATCTACTCCTTAAGCGCTGGGCAGAGCTGGGTGAAACTTCAAATGACTGCGTATTGTGTGGTACTCTATGAAACTCGTTAAAATCGTTCAGTCGCGTGTATTAGTACAGTTACGTGGCCAAAAAGGGATTTTTAAAAATGAAAACTATAAAATATATATACATATATAAATATATTTAACAATGTAGTGTTGTTTTCTACAGCGTTTGTTCAAATCTTTCGCCCCGGGGTCCAAATTGGTCCCGCCATGGGGATATTTTTTTACTTATACATGTATGTATATAGTAAAAACTTCTGAAACCGCAAGACCAACATATGCTGTCGTTGTCAAGTAACAAAGTGGTCGTTTACTAAATTTGTTTTAATCAAAACTTAGTAGTAAAATGTTGTGGCGAAATTTGAACCGCCCTACAGGTAACTTGTGTTCCTTATGTGTATATAGTGAAGACTTTAACAAATGTTCTCCTCTCTGAAACTGCAATAAAATGCTGAATACGGACATACAGCAAAGTAACTAAACATCTTAATTGCAGCAACATTGTCGATGGCGTTCAAGCTTTATATTTTGTATGTAATATCAGATAGTGATCCTTTAGAATATTTGTTCAAATTAGGTCTTTTGGATTAAAACTGGCCACGCCCCTGGTGTAATAATTTCAATAAAGGCTTTATTTCCACAATAACTTCAAACATTTTCCCCCTAAACGGATAATTCCAATAGGTGTAATATTTTGTCAGATAGAAGTAATTTACTTTGTTTGCAAGTTATGTCTATAGGGTCTACATTGGCCACACATTTGTGCTTGTGTCAAATGTTTTATACAGACTTACATTGCAAGATATATGCAAATCATGTCCCTGGCTTCAAACGTACATGTATTACCAAACCAGGGTTCTTGAGTTATGTGAATGAGTTTCAGTTTCTCGGGTGAGAATTCAAAGATCCTGTAAGATGTCGTGTTCTGTATAAATATCATTCGTCATATTTGTCCCGGCTTCACAACCAAGTTGACACAGTTGCTACAATCAACTGCAGCGTACAGTTCGTCAATCTCCTTCCTGGTACTATTTACATCATTCACGTGTTAAGAGATTTCTCAATATAGAATTAATCCAGTACACATTTTCTTTATTAACATGGTATGTATGCTATTAACAACGTGAATGATCAAATATAAAATAAAACGACATGTTACAGGAAGCGTAAAACGCAATACATGTAAAATATTTTGAGTTGATTATTATGTGATTGTCATATTCTTAAACACACAATTAAGTCCTCCGGCGGTCCAAAAATGTGAACATCACAGCACAGATCACTGAAGCACCGATATGTGACTTACAGCCATTACGAAAACATTCATAGTTTAGAAGGCTGAAATAGACAGTTGAAATATGGCGCCTTCGTCACAATGCCGGAAGTGAACTTTCTGGGGTCGCAGGGTGGTAGCTCGTGTTGTTTGTTTGGGCACATTCGAAAGTTTTTCATGAGAATGGTAACCACAAGGAAAATGACTTTCTCCGAAAACGTGGAGCCGAGACACCGTCTGGGACCCACACCCATTACCACCATGCTGTAAAGAAGATATTGAAAACATGTATGTTTGATGCGCTACTTAGGATTGAATGAAAAGTAAAGTTCATGTTTAGGTGGTGACTTCCGGTGTGGAACACACCTACTTGTACCTTCCGTTACAACTCGCAATGTGGTTTGTCGGGTAAGTTTCATAACCGTTTGTCTACGTTACTTAAAGCTTGCATTTCTAACGGAAAAAAACGTAAGAAATAAGACCACAAGAAACACGAACGCAATGCAACATAAACGACTTTCAGCTGAGTTCAAGACTCGCATGCAAGGTTTAACACATATAAAGTTAACGCCTACTTTTTCATGACCGGATGTTCGGGTCCTACTCGAGACCCATCTTCAGCAATGAAGCGTTCGGGCTTGAAAGACCAGGGATCGTCAAAGAACCTCTCGTCGTGGTGAATCCCGAACAGGTTCGAAAATATCTGAAACGATAGAAGATCAAAACATTTTATTAAGTGTGCGTTTATTTCCGTGAACTAACAACACGTGTTGTTTTCTTTATATCCGGCATTTCTTACTTTTTATTACACCTCATAAATAAATGTTAATTTCTTTTCATCGTTCTGCAGTAGTGTTTTATAAACGCTCTCACACATAAAAGTTTAACAATTCATAAAATTAACCATTTCGTCTTTGTTTACTGGCATAAAGTTCGTTATGGAGGCTTAATTCCGCTGGTTATAACTGTATTCTGATGACATACGAAAACAGGTCTTATGCCATATGCGTATTCGCGCAGTTTGGTCTGGAGCTCCCTCCGCTATAAGATCACGTAAGGTTTCGTGCTCTTATTAGCGGACAGCGTGAATCCAGACCAGACTGTGCGAATGCTGTAGAGCTACACTGGCCGCATATGGCACAAGTCCTATTTTGGCATGACGCGGATCATACACATACCTCTGTATTTTTCGGTATGTTGTAGTTTTCAAAAACGTCGTTCTCAGATCGGTTGCAATGTCGCGCGGACACCGGAAGTGGCGTATGGAAGCGCATGAGCTCCAGAATGCACGCCTCGATGTACGGTAACTTCCGGATGTCGTCGATGGTAACGTCTGCGTTAAGTGACGTTAACTGCTCGCGTATTTTTTCCTGAACCTCTGGGTTATGCACAAGCACCAGGGATAAAACGGAAATGGTGTTCTGTAAAGGCACAATGGCTGAAACGACAAAAAACATAACATTATATTTAAAGTTACTTGCGCGTATGTCAATCCAATAGCAAATCTATAATAAATTGTGCTAGTCATAGACAAAGTACTCTTAATCATCAGAAGGTTCTATGTGTAATAAAAGTTTAATATGTTTAATATGTTTAATACGTTATGTGTACACTTACACTTTACAAAAACGATGAAACACAATTGAAAATTACATAAGTTTGCCTTTTTAATGCCCATGACAATAGCATATCTTAATCCCTAACGGTGCCTGTTCATGATATATTGACCAATAACATTTATTTAACAGATTCTATTTATGTGCTTTATTTCGCTAAGGATAATCTAAAGGTTTTGATTATTCGAAGTCACGATCTGTAACCCGTCTTACAAAAACATCGAGCGACAAATTTAAATTACGATGGATTTGTTTTTAATAAGCAGACTTGTTAAGAACTGACGTCTATGATTAGTTTATTTTAGTAATTGTATTCAATTCCTTGGTTTCTTTCACATACCCGTCTTTCAGGGACATATTGGTATTAAATGTTTATTTGCAGTGGACAAAAACTTCCGTCGTAACTTGTATAAGTAGTAAGATCTCTGATAATACAGGACCCTGTTCTGTTTGGAACCATATCGCTACCTGCGGGTATGAGGTCCATGACCACGCCCATGATGAAGTCACCATCTATCCAGGACTCTCCACACTCCATCCCCATGGTAACGCTCAAATTCCTCAACATGAACACGAGGCCTCGCGTGCTGTGCTGCAAAACATATATATTTGTTTACATTACTAAGATTATATGGTCCTTCCGCCTCTGAGGCCGCATAAGGTGAGGACTAATTGAGGCAAATGTTAACCCATTATGCCTAGTGGACTCTCCCATCCTTCTAAATTGGATCAATTTGTTTTCAAAATAGGGATGTCTGGTATATTTATTTCTATTTTTAGAATATTTCTTACATAAATTCCTTTAAGCAAACAGCGCAGACCCCGATGAGATGCCGCATCGTGCGGCGTCTCATCTGGGTCTACGCTGTTTGCCAAGGCCTTTTTTCTAGACGCTTGTCATAAATTGGTTAATTAAAAGTATTGATGCATTTTCCATATATTTATTTTTACTGCAGTGCAGATTATTCTGGATTTGTATTGTGCTATGGAGGGTGTGGGAGGGGATCCACAGTATCACCAACCAAACCCATAGGTAAGGTAAAATTTACTTGATGTCTGAATATTTCCAATACATGCATGTATGCAAATAAAGTATGCAATAAGTGCAGTTAAGTTTGTGTTTCTAAGACAGATATTGATGTAAAATTTGATGAATATGGCTCGTTGCGCAATTCTCGTGTATCATCAATGTGGAACTATGCCTACCCCTGTCCCACTGAGGAAGCAATCTCGCAGATCCTGTTTCCTGGCCTCCAGTGCGTCGTACAGGTACTTGAGACTACAGCCGGGCACCTTGCGAAGTATCGGCAGCATCGTCAGCAAAGAGATGTTCTTAACCTTGGCCAGCTCGTTGGCGGGCTGTATAAAGCCGGTAAGGGATTCGAATTCTCTGCTAGACTCCGTGATACGATTTCCGGTCAACTGAATTGTAAGAACAGCTGGCTGTTAGCTTAGTTTTATGTGAAGCTCTGTTGTAGTGAGCGTTTTGGGGCTTATTGAGAAACTCTCGAGTAGTATAACGAAGGCTTTGGGCATATCGAACCACTTTTGAGTCCTTTCAGTGGAAAGAACCAGTATGTTTTTTAAAAGATCTAAAGAACAATAACCGTGGTGTAAAGCTTGCACATGCGTACACCATATGAGTTGCGTCATGCAAAAATGGGTCTTATGCCATATGCGGCCAGGGTAGCTCCAGCCCAGCTTTCGCAGTCGCTCAAAAAATTTGAGGGTTCTCTGCCTTCGATCTTTTGCAACTTGAATAAACTTAATGAAGACTGGACTCATAAACTGCGCTTCACTAACAAAATGTCTACATACGACTACATTTATTTGATCATCCTTGAAATTAGAAATATCCTTGTCAACAAAATATTGTATGATATATGAATGTATGAATGTGTTATTTAAAAAAAAACAACAACATACAATTAAGATATTTTTAGCGATGCTCATTGCTAACAAGGCACGGTAGACAGCAGTAGAGATAGAGATGTATTTAAATCATATGGAGAAGATATTTATTTGTTGTTTTTATTTGGTGTTATAACGTGTGATACCCTTACTCAAAAGGGTTACAACTGATTTCCTATAGTGCTTAGGAATAGAAATTAGGTTTGTTTGTTTGTTTCCCTTTACCGGGTCGTTGTTTAATAGCGGTAATAACCCGAAAACAATTACATTTTATTTTCACTTTCTTCTATTTGCATATTTCTACTTTAAAATGCTTTTTATAATTAAAATGAGAACCTTTTTTTACTATGCAGCTCTAATGTTCCGGACAATTGATTGCGTTGTTTATTGTTGGTCTTAACAACGGTACGGTTGATCTTCGTCGTTTGTAGCGAGTATCATATTACGCTGAATGTAAGATAACTGAATAACATTGATATTTGCACGTAAACAAACTATGTCTCAAACTCTTAAACTATACGCAAGCGTTTCGTGCATTCAGTATAAGATTTTTTCATAACGATCTTTACTTCTCGTTCTCATTTTACGACATTTTACATAACGGTTTTTGCATGACTATTAATTATTGCGCAATGAGTTTTTTTATCTAACGATTTATCTCATCGTAGTTGTTGTCTTTCAAACAATTTGAGGAATGTTGGGTAACAGCATATCCGTAAAGATATCGGATATCGCGCTGTTGTATGTAAAGCAGGTGCGGTTGTAACAATTCAGTATACATACCCTGCCCATAAATCTTTATATAACTTAGTTGGGTTAGCCGGATTGTACAGTTGTATGTCAATACAACTATTTTGCTGACAATATAGGATAAGGGGAGTTTCAAACTTCCACGAAAAACGATAGCTGAAAAGGTATTTATAGATATTTACCACCTTGCTCGTCCATGAAACAATATCATGTTGAATACATTGTCAGTAATATATAGTTACCAGTAGAAACGTTTATAAAACCATGAACAAATATACCGAAGCAACGGTCTATATATACATTTAAACCAGCACACTAATAATTCACTTAGCAAATGCCTACGCTCACGGATCCATCAGCCACATCGATATGCTATCTTTTCAGTTTAAACCCAGTTATCAATGATTGCAAAACAATTATTATCTTATTGATGAAGAAAAGTGTGGAAAGTTATTCCTCCTACTGCTCCACCTCATCCGCATCTCCATCGTCACCATCATTGTAGTATCATTATGAGTCATGACACAAAAACACGACCATATAGTGGAACGAAATAGGGATAGTAAGGAGCATTGTTGGTTGTATATGAACAGGTTACGAACTCTCGTAAGGCGCAGACAAAATGTGTACATTATAATAACATTATGTTTCAGGCTTCATTCAATATTTAATTTAAAAAAAAAACGTTTCATTTGTCCACTTTGCAATATTTGCTTATGTTTGAATTGTTTTAAGTTATCGTATAATTGTCCATGAACTACGGTAATCAGCGTAAGGGAGTCCATACAGGAAATAATGACATAAAGTAAAACATTACCAGAAGGCCCATGATTTTGATGACCATCTTGTCCATGATCCCTATAATGTCCGCTTCACGGTCCACGAGACACTCTATTTCAGACACCAGCAACCGTAGCTCGTCACCTACCGCGCTGTAGAACCACTTTTCTTCGACCAATTGGTTCTCGAAATAGTTCATAGCGGCCTTTTTCAGGAATTGCTGCTTATCGTCCATATTCCTGAACAAAATGTCTTTGGAATTGTGTATTACGTATTTACTCATAAAGCCACATGGTCGGTCATTGAATGTATTTGCGTGTTCGCACGTGGCAAACAACTTCCGGAGGATGTCTGGGTGGCTGACAACCATACAATTCTTGCCCATGATTTTATACATGAACATGTCACCAAAGCGTTTTTGCCATTCCATGAACGTGAGGTGCATGTGATCCATATCGAGGTTAAACAGCTGCCCAAACACGGGGAGACCCCGGGGTCCCGGAGGTGACGTCATGGTACCGGAACTCATCTGTATATCCGCTGGTGAACAATTGACCTGGTGCTGTTTGGTGTCGCCGCTACTGATAACGGGGTATTTGAATGGGCATATGCCGTTTAATCTGAAAATTGCGGATAAAATCAATATTTTAACAGAACTAATGGTTGAACATAGACATGTTAGCAAGCATTGTAAAACGCACTCGGAAACTATCAGATAGGGCAGATTTCCGACAAGACACAACCGGTATGAAAGAGAAAGGACCTGCTTGCCACAGCAGCAACCTGCTTGCCAGAGAAACTGCCTGTTTGAATAACAAAACTGTTTGACAGAGAAACAATCTGCTTGCCAAACAAATAATATGCTTGCCAAACAAATAATATGCTTGCCAAACAAATAATATGATTTCCAAACAAAAAATATGTTTGCCATAGAAACAACGTCTGCTTGCCAGAGAAACAGTCTGCTTGCAAGAGAAACAGTCTGCTTGCCAGAGAAACAGTCTGCTTGCCAGAGAAACAGTCTGCTTTCCAGAGAAACAACCTGTTTGCAAAAGGAAATGCTCGCTTAATAGGAAAATTACATGCATGCCAGAGAAAACATCCGCTTCCCAGAGAAGTAAAACGCTTGGCAAAGAAACAACCTGCTTGCCATAACAACAAGGCGCTTGTCATAGACATAAAATGTTTGAGGGAATAACAACTTTACTGCCAAAGAAAAAAGGCTCTTGTCATTGAAATAACATGTTTGAGGGAAAAACAACCTAATAGCGAAAAAACAAGGCTCTTGCCACAGAAACAATCTGCATTCCAGTCTGTATACCAGAGACACTAACGAACACTTCTTTGTCAACGGATTTTTTCGATTGCTTTTGTTCCTTATTCAGCGGTTGTATGCAATTACAAATGTCTTCTACGAGAAACTCACAGTCGGTCTTTAAAGTCAATTACCATAGTTTAAACGCCACTCCTGATAAAGAAGACCCCTTCAATAAACGTGTTGACAAAACCACCTGGTAATTGTTCTACATTTGGTCATTACTGTTGACAAATGACTGATGAGAACCTTGCAATTAGGAGTAACGGTAGAAAGTTTTATACACTCTTATTTCCATTTTATATAGAGATAATACACTAAGAAGTATGCTGTCAAGTGATAGCTTATAACTTAATGAGTCTGTATTTGTGTGTGCGAGGACATGCATGTGAATGAACTGGCATGAATAGTTTTACGAACGGCGCACTGATTTATTAGCATGCATTTATTCTTTAAAACTTGATAAGGTACATAGACAATAATGTCTTGGACTTTTTTATGTTTGAAAACTGTATGCAATGTATCATAATTTGAGAACAATATAAGGAAAAGAAGTAAGTTAATTGTAAAGATATCGTCCACGGATATTTTAGTTGAAAAACATTTTAATTATAGTAATGAATAAATAAATAACAATACGTGATATGGCATGCAATATCCTTCAACGAACAAGTAACCGGTTTTACGCTCATATGCAAAAACTCTTATCCGTTTGGTAAAACTGTGCTGTTCACTCGTGTATGTCAGTATGACTGCGATTATATAATTGTACATCCAGTAACCGAGGTGTATGTCAGTATGACTGCGATTATATTATTGTACATCCAGTAACCGAGGTGCATGCATTGTTGCGGTCTGAACCCATGCTGATAAATGATCTCCAGGTACATTTGTGTGCTAAAAAGCGTAAGAATCACAATAATACATTAACAATGGCCCTCCAATTGAATTTGTGAAATAAGATACTTTACATACAGTTTAAAATAACATAATTATGTATATAATTGACAACTTGCCAGCTGTAAATCAAACGAGCTAATAAAGCCGCTGTAATAATCAGATATCGTTTTACCACTCTTGTCAAGGGACCTTGAAGATTTGAAATTTGTCCGACACGCATTCCAGCTAGAAACAGTGTTAATAAAGCAAAGGAGGAAAGACATTCGTTCATAAATGTATACTACAAATCCCGTTTTATTAATTAAAAATGCGTTTAAGTGACATACAAAATGTATAATGAATTTAGTTTTTATATATAAATGCTGTATTCGTCTTTCCTTCCATAAGTGTAGGAATGTAAACACGTAAACAACAGAACACTTACTTTGGTTTGTGATGCTTTCAGTCTTGCTTCACTCTAGACCAATATTAATTAAATAAACTGAATCTTTTCGGATATCGTAATTTATTAAAACACTGAATTTAACGCGGGTCGTGTTGCATAATGTAGAGCTAAATGCGAGTGTACAAGTAACGTCTTTATATATATATATATATATATATATATATATATATAGTTACATAGTGCCAGTTACGGGGTCTCGGTAGTTTTCAGACTATACTTACGGGGTCAATATAAAAAACGGGGTCTATATAGAACCCCGCGATTTAGGCCACTTAATTTACTATGAGGGGGGTGTAGGGGAGGTAATGCAATCAAATCCCACAACTCGGTCTTAAATCGAAAACCACAATCAGGTCTTAAATTGAAATTTTATATACCTCACAAATAAGTTCGCTATATATTTCCTTGTATAAGACGTTAAATAAATGACGTATTTATATATAATAATATATTAGGTACCCATATATACCTTAATTCGTGTGTATATCCGATAAAAAAGGGTATTGAGCTAAATGTATTTGAAGTGGGAACCCCATATTCTATGTCTAAATCAGAGACCCCGTAATTGGCCATATGTGTGAATATATATATATATATATATATATATATATATATATATATATATATATATATATATATATATATATATATATATATATATATATATATATATATATATATATATATATATATATATATATATATATATATATATATATATATATATATATATATATATATATATATATATATATATATATATATATATATAT
>VMBQ01004591.1:19095-35584 GCA_007657795.1 Dreissena rostriformis
TTGATCAAACTACTTTGAAAATCAGTTCTAATTGTAACTATTGATAACTTTCTTCGATAACTCCTTTTAAATTAATTTTCCTTTTAATGCTTGAGTTTAACTCCATTGGTAGCGTGTTTCAAAAATATGTTTTTATTTTTTTCAATTAGTTTTTTTTTCTTTACAAATATATGAAAAGTAGGAATAAGCATTATATTATACGTCCCTATTTTTTGTTGTAACAAATGCCGTTTATACGACCCTTTTTTTCTTTTCTTTTATAAATAGATTAGATTAACGTTACGCTGAATTCATAGTTATCTGGAAAGTGATGAGGACGTTGGTGATGCGTTGAATTGCGGTTAAAGCTGTACTTTCCACATAAGTCAAATCAATAACGTGTTTAACCAATCATTGTGAACACGTTCATTGAAACATAAACGGGGAACGGACGCTATTGGCTAACATGTTCACGATAATGTACCGAAACTAGCTAAGTAATACAGGATATATTACTCAAGATGCGTCAGGGTTTTTCTATGACTGGTTAAAGCCGCCCTAGACTTTTACATGCCGGGGGAATTTTATGTCGATTGGAGAAATACAAAGATTAATAATTTTTATAAGAAAACCACTTTTTAAAAGCAAATAATAATTCGTTCTTTCATAATTGAAAAAAAAAACACGTGTGAATATGATATATTGTATTACATTCAATGTAGGTTTAGCATACATGTATATATTATATTCAGACGTGGTTTTATTATAGAAGTTTGGAGTATGTATAATTATTTAGTAATTTAGTCAATACAATCTTAGTATAATCCAAATTATGCAGATATGCAGGTCTTTTAAAATTGGAATAATTCTTTTACTTACGTACCATTTTGTATGAACAGTTATATTGCAGTTAAATATTTAAAAGCCCAAGACAACATGTGGTTACGTTTTTAAAGTAATACGCAGTGCTCGTGCATACAGTTTAGGTTTTTATTTTTTAAAGATTATTAGATTTCGATTTAGCATATGCAGTGCTCGTTGTGTACAGTTTATGTTTTAAAAAAAAGATTTATCTGTTTGTTGTTCTTTGGAAAAGTTATTCAACGTGATTGACAGGAATGTTTCAAAATGACACAATGAACAACAAAAACTGCAGAGAGCTTTAAGTGTGGGAATTGAAAATATCCTTTAAGAGACTGTCGTAAACAACTGAGAAGTAAAATCAATCGTATTAAATGCATGTGTCTTTAGATTTGTTCTTTTTTAATACGAGTGTTAGTAACTGTTCAACATTATCATCTATTTACCATGTATGTACAACGAAAACATTTATATTTCATATGGGAATTGTTTGGGGGGGGGGGGTTAAACTAAAAAGAACGTGTATTATTTAAATTGGCACTACAAAAGTATATGGTTTACTATTACCAATACACGTGGTACAGAGAAAAAAGCTCGTTATTATTTATTTTATTTTTATTTAAGCACGATTACTTAATTCCTGTAATGATTGCTGAACTACGTTGTTAAAAAGGGTTGTGTATAGTATATTATAGAGAGTCATGTAACAATATAACCATACGAAGTATTCACTTCCCAAATAAATGTTTAAAGAACGCCGAATAAAATCATGTGAAACACAAAATTGTTTTCTAATCGTGGAGAGAGATCTTGGAAGTGGGGCGATGCTTATGGTCTATATACATTTTCCCCTGCATACAGATTTGTAAAACACTTTATTGAACTCGTCCCTTTAAACGTATACAATGCTCGGAAGAAAAAGAGTAAGCAAACTGAAAAGCGTAACTCAATGGATGTTGAATACGTTTCGAGTTCGTTCTCAAGGATTCCGTTCATTTTGCAATAGTCAAAAAAGCGAGTGTGACCTTAAACATCGATCTTTTAGCATGACTTCACGCAAGATATCGTTAACAAATAGTGAACATGTGCGGCATGTTATTTTCAAAGTTGACGTATGTACTTTTATTAAGCTCTTTGACGCCCATATACTAATGGGTGTTGCCTTTTTGGTGAAATTATATTCTTTTACCTTTGGACAGGTATATAGATTAGGCAGGCATCATCCCCAACATACTGCATATTTGTGGCAAATGGTTCCCGAATTAATGATGACATGAATGCCTATTTGCATTCGAGTTCATGTTGATATTAATATTCGATGTCATCTCGACACCCTGAAATTCAATGGGCCGTCCAACAGATTTTGGCATGTATTGAAGCTTGTCATTAAATGCTTTAAATGCTTTATATTGATAAATTTAAACATTTGAACTAAAAATCTCTAGTAAAAAAAAAAAAGAATACAATTTAAAAAAAGGAAAAAAAAGTAACCCTGAACAGGGCTCAAACCACTGACCCCTGGATTCCTGGAGTCCTGGATTAAAAAGCTACCCGCCTCGACCACTCGACCATCCACGCTCATGTTTATGGTGGATGTATTTTTTAGCTATGTAAGCAATCCTCGTAGTTTCCCAAAATATCATTTCGCGTCGATACGACGCTTTATCTGTTGGGCGGCCCCTTTAATATTAATGACGGCAAATACCGCATCCCAATGTATTTATCTCATGGGCCGCCTTGTTTCATGTTTTTTTTGCCTCTTTAATCACATTAATATTCGATGTCATTTCGATAATCGAATGTACTTGTCTTTGGAAATGTATGTGTATGGTTCGAGTCTTAAGGACCACTGACGAACTGTACCTGAGAAAATCTTGAAGGCAGGAGCCAGACCTATGCTCTGCAGACCACCCGATCTTTCGTATATGCGGACTTATGCCCTCCTGGACGTATGAACGACACGACATATTCCATTCCGTCTGATACTGACCCTCTCGATAATTAGTTATAACTATTATTAAGCGCAATCGCTGAACTTTCAGGAGCTACGATGTACGCTTAAAAGTCACGCAAGATTTCGTGGCCTAATCAGCGGACAGCAATGCTCATTACCAGACTGTGCGCATGCGCGTATGGTATAATACCCATTTTCGCACCAAACTGCTCAACTAATAAACACAACAAACCAAATATGTATGTGTGAAAAGTGGGAATAAGCATTATATTATACGTCCAAATTGTTTGTTGTTAAACATGCTGTTTGTATGCCCTCTTAGCCTTTATTTATCAATATATTAAAGGGACTTGTTCACGTTTTGGTAAATTGACAAATTTAAAAAAAAAATCAGATCTGCAAATTTTCGTTGTTGTTATGATATTTGCGAGGAAACAGTAATACTGAACATTTACTATGCTCTAAANTTAGTTGGTTGCATTACATAGAACGGCTAAACTGATTTTGGCATAATTTAACAAACAACAGTGATAATAAATCAGTATATATTGCAATCTGATATTAATTTAAATCCCATAAAATACAATATTAATCACCCATATGCCTTGTTCAGAGTTTATAAATCAGACAGACACACTTATCAGGAGATAAAAGTATCAGACTGTTAAAAGATAGACTTATAACAATCCTATTTTAAACAGCTTTCATTTTGGTAAAGAACTGATACAGATGAGCGCGCCCAAGGAAAACCGGACGTAATGCATGTGCGTAAAGCGTCGTCCCAGATTAGTCTGAGCAGTCCGCATCGGCTTATCTGGGACGACACTTTCCGCCTAGACTAGGTTTGTGTTTTGACGAGACTTCCTTTAAATTTAAACTTCCATACAAGCGGTTAGTATAGTCCCTGATTAGCATGTGCAAGCTGCACAGGCACACGCTAATCAGGGACGACACTTTACGCACATGCATTAAACCCGGTTTTCCTAGAGCGTGGCTCAGATGATTTCTTCAGTCAAAACAGCAACATAATGAACTGGTGCCTAGTATGGCCAAACTTTTTCAGTGCAAACAGTTTTTAAATAAACCAGGGATGCTACAAATGAATCCTTTTATGGAAATGGTTCTTGATCGCTACTTTTAAAGACTTAAGTGGTTCAACATATGTCAAACTCGTCGGCTAACTATTCCAAAGTTAAGTAGCTAGTAAGCATGTGCATGTATCATATTTGGCCCAGCCATACAACCAAGTTGACACCAATGCGCTTCAATCCCTTACACTGCACGTGTTCACTAATCTCGCTCCTGATGTTATCAATACCAATTATCATACTGAAATGGTGTTGTAAAAATGACCATTCATGTGTAAAGAGATTTCTCAAAATAGAATGAACGCAGCATTTTTTTCTTTATTATCATGGTATGGATTGTAAATACAGCGTGAATTTCATATGTAAAAAACAGTGACATTTTTACATTAATCGTAAAAGTAAAAAAATGCAATAACCTATTAACGATTTAATAATAGAATGCGAGTGATACCATTTACGTCAACGTCGATTTGAGTGTCAACAACTGTATATCAAAGCAGAACGCTACATATAAAAGTCCTATTGTAACATCGTGATTTTAAAATAAAAATGTCAGATTATAACACAGTATGGCGTCCTTCCTCTGGCTGATCTTCACGTTTGTAAGCGTAAGAAAAACGGAAGCCATCTCGATACATTGTCTGACGCTGAAATGTCTATCACCGCCTTACATAAAACGCTAGGTTTTCATTTGAATGAGATTGTCATATTGCTTTCACAATTAAGTCCGCTTGTGGTCTGAAAATGCAAATCATCAAAACAGACATCGCTAAAACACCCTTCTGCGACTTCCAACATATTATGACAAGAATCTTTTTTAATTAAAAGTAAAGGGAAGCACAAAGGGGTCCTCACGCAGGCTGAAATACATAGTTGAAATCGGACGCCTTGGTCACAATGCCAGAAGTGAACTTTCTGGGGTCGCAGGTTGGTAGCGGTTGTTGGTTGTTTTGGCACATTCGAAAGTTTTTCATGAGAATGGTAACCAGAAGGAAAATGACTTTCTCCGAAAACGAGGAGCCGAGGCAACGTCTGGGACCCACCATCATTACCACCATGCTGTAAAGAAGATATCGACATGTTATTATATTTATATATTTATGTTTGATGATTTACGTACGTGGGACTAAAAAGTAAAGTACAACTCATTTCGAGGTCGTAACTTCCAGTATGAAACAACCTTATGTGCTCCTTTCCACACCCCCGGAAACCCGATTTGATGTGAAAAGTTCGACCTGCTTGGAAAAGTTTTCGATAAATTTGGCTGAATTTCGGTAGGGTAAGTAAATCCAGTTCTATAATTTTTTAAAGGCATTTTCAAATTAAAATATCTTTTGGTATATGCAAAGGAGGTTTTATCATGTATGTTAGAAAAATCCTGGTTATTATTATTTAGGATTTATTAAAATATGGCTTTTTGAGGTCGACGATGCAGGGATTTGTCCCCTATTTATCACTTTATTTACAAATCTCTTTAAAGGTATGCCAGTGAAAAAGTTTTTGCACCGAAAATGAAATCAACCAATGTCCCCCGAGTAACATATCCGCCAGGGTTTCTTAAAAAAAAATCGTATTGGTGGAGAAATTCGACTTTACATTCAACATGTCGATGAACAAATTATATGACCCGGTGGAGTGCAAAGATGTCGAGATATGACAGGAGTGGAGTTTATTTATAAACTTAAAAGCTCACTATTACTGTTGATTAATGCCCACTCTGATGCATTTTAGATCATTTTTATTGAACTTTGAGGTTTTACAATTATATCCGTTCTGAAGCTTAGTTAATTGCCAGCTTATTCGGCGACAGAGCTAATGGGGGAATCCATGAAACCACAGGATACACGCGGTGCGTTCGACGACAGAGCAAATGGGTGAATCCATGACACAACAGGATACACGCGGTGCGTTCGACGACAGAGCTAATGGGTGAATCCATGACACAACAGGATACACGCTGAGTATATGAGTCTTTACGAATGATCCAATAGCAAGTCGTTGTTTTGCCTCAGTGTAACCATATCGTATTACCATCATGGATTTCACTTGCCACACTTCATCATCATCATCATCATCATCACAAATATAGTAAGTATTGTTATTTAAAACATGAACCGACATGCTATATAAATGTTTGCTAGTATCCGCTCTGCAATGTAACTCTTGTTTCAATAGTTCCAAATAATAGCACATCGCCGCCTTCCCAAGAAAAACCAGCACCCAGTATAAGGAGTTCATACAGGAAATAGTAACATAAAGTATTACATTACCAGTAGGCCCATGCTTTTGATGACCATCTTGTCCATGATCCCTATAATGTCCACTTCACGGTCCACGAGGCACTCTATTTCAGACACCAGCAACCGTACCTCGTCACCTACCGCGCTGTAGAACAACTTCTCTTCGACCAATTGGTTCTCGAAATAGTTCAAAGTGGTGTTCTTTAGGAACTGCTGCTGATCGTCCATATTCCTGAACAATATGTCGTTGGAATTGTGTATAACGTATTTATTCATAAAGCCACGAGCTCGGCATTGAATGCCTTCGCGTGTTCGCACGTGTCAAAAAACTTCCGGAGTATGTATGGGTGGCTGACAACCATAAAATTCTTGCCAAGGATTTTGAACATGAACATGTCACCAAAGAGTCTCTGCCACTCAATGAACGTGAGGTGCATGTGATCCATATCGAGGTTGAACGCCTGCCCAAACATGGGCACACCCCGGGGTCCCGGAGGTGACGTCATGTTACTGGAACTGGTCAGGTTGCCCGCTGGTGAACCATTGAACTGGTGCTGTTTGCTGTCGCCGTTACTGATGACAGGGATTGTGACGAGGTATTCGTCGTTAAATCTGAAACATGTATTTTTTCACAACTGCTTATGGTTTGCATAAATATGTCAATACAATATAGTAGACTCACGAAGAGCAGTGTTGCGATTCGACAAACCTTCCAAATGGCATAATGAACTAACGAGTTATAAAGCAAAGCTGCTCAGATATCATTAGAACAAAGGTTCTGACCAAGTTTCATAAAGATTGAACCATAAATTTGACTGCTAGAGTGTTAACAAGGTTTCACTATAGCTATATAAGGAAAACTGCCCGGCCCTTAAGCGACCATTTTTTCCAACGGGCCGCAACCAATATCGAACTCATCCAAGATATCCGTAGAACATATGTTTCTACCAAAATGCATGAAGATTGGACTAAAAATGTGACTTCTACCATGTTGACAAAGTTTTCAATAGCTACTACAGCCAAATAAGAAAAAATGCCACGCCCCCTGGTGGCCATGTTTTTCAACGGACCGCAACCATTTTCAAACTCAGCCAAGATATTCTTAGAACAAATGTTTCTACCAAGTTTTATGAAGATTGGACTAAAAATGTGACTTTGACAGTGTTAACAAGGTTTTACTATAGCTACTTTATCCATATAAGGAAAACTGCCCCGCAGCTTGGTGACCATGTTTTTCAACGGACCGCAACAGTTTTCGAACTTAGCCAAGATTTCCTTAGAACAAATGTTCCTACTAAGTTTCATAAAGATTGGATTAAAAATATGACTTCGAGAGTGTTAACAAGGTTTTTCTATAGCTACTATAGCCATATAAGGAAAACTGCCCCGCCCATGGTTGCCATGTTTTTTTTTTAGGACAGTCGCCTATTTTGTCGCGAAAAATATCGTGTATCGCTTCGTGTGTCGTGTGTCTCCCTTGATGAAAGAAGGGC
The DNA here is from genome assembly GCA_007657795.1 of Dreissena rostriformis. NCBI lineage: Eukaryota > Metazoa > Mollusca > Bivalvia > Myida > Dreissenidae > Dreissena > Dreissena rostriformis. The sequence continues at coordinate 26,711 of VMBQ01004591.1, forward strand.
GAGATTATAGATGGCACTATCCGGATTCCGGACGCACGATATTTTGCGCGACAGTCGCGCAAAATAGGCGACTGTCGCGCAAAATAGGCGACTGTCGCGCAAAATAGGCGACTGTCGCGCAAAATATCGTGCGTCGCCGCGACTGTGTCGCAAAATATCGAGTATCGCTTCGTGTGTCTTGTATCGCCCTTGATGAAAGACAGGCGAGATTATAGATGGCACTATCCGGATTCCGTATCCTATAGATAGCGAATAACAGGTAACTGTCCTATCCTTGTGTAATATATCGGGTAAGGCTTAGAATAAAATAACGACAAGCCTTTGTTTTATTCGTGCCCAACCTGATATATTACACAACCATCTACATTTAGAAACGGCTACGTATTTCAACGAAATATTCATGAGGGCCAAGTGAACTCTATCGCATTGGACATGCAGTGTACGAGTTGTGTAAACTGAAAGCAGACTTGTACTCCAGAAAAAAAATGGAAAAACCTGATTGTCAGACAAGCCACAGCACGTCACTTGTCATGTAGTTTTTTTTTTTTACGAATGCACGTTCAGCTCATTACAATAAAGAGTCTTGTAATCTTGAATATAACTCACATCGTTTGAACATCGGTTATCATTAAGTAACCACATTTTACAAGCCACTCCTGTTTTACAAAAGTCTTATAAAAAACGTAGTGACAAAATCCGCTTATATTCATGTTTTGTATCCGGTCATAATCGTTGACAAAATACAATGTACTAATAACGTTCTCGTAATGAATGAGTTACGTTATCACACGCAATTTAATTTTAAAATACAAATTTAAAATTATTATATAATAAAAATAATAATAATAATAATAATAATAATAATAATANATATACAAAGGTATATGGTAATGTTTGGAGATTAAAAACATTTTAATCACTTATTTGCATGTATAAGAATAGTAACAAAATAAATTAATACTAAAACACTGTCATTAACTTACAAGAATATTTACGTACATGTACTAACAAAGTGATGTTATCTTTTGAAAAACTGTGAAATCAATGGCTTATGTATCATATCCCATTTAATACATTTATGAAAAATAAGTATAATAAATAAGAAGGGAGAAAAATCGCTGTGCAGGAATCACTCCTTTGTTGATTTCTGAAAAATGTCTGTTTTGCTCTATGGAATGGCTTGTGTGGTGCCAAGCACTTGGCAGAACAGCTTTTAAAAATGGAAAACCATCAACAAACATAACATTTGATAAATGAACAATTAAACAGACATTTTGTAAATGTCCTTATATTTTTGTTGATTTTGACAAAAAGGTAAGGTTGTGGTACAAAAATGATGTTTGCAAGCATGGCCTCTTACTCCTTCTAATTTTCTGCCAATAAAATAATGTGTGATCTTACATTTGCAACCCAATCCTAATTATATTCGGGGGAGATCACAACATTATTAGATTATGTGGTTTGAGGCCTAATCTGTATATAGTGATGTGTAACCATATGAATATAAATCATAAATGTGACCGGGGAAAGTGCAGACGAAGTAAAAATAAGTTTAAAAATACTGAAAAGTTAAATTACGTTAAATTTGGTGAATAATCGTGTTCCTGATGGATTACAGCCGCAACTTACCAAACTATTGCGCATGATCACATGTAAAACTGTTTTCTGAGAGCGAATGGAAAATGCGTCACGAATTCTGACAAGTAAACAGTAGGGTTGCGTTATTGAAATACCGCGAGAATACTGCGAGAATACAGATGCCGATAATAGTGTTTTGAAAAAATAATTTTTCTAATCAAGCGTTTGTAATTTGTAAGGATAATAATAACAATAAGATATCGAAAAGATCAAAGCAAATAAATTCGAAAGAAATTGGGATTCAGGAAATACATTTAAGACGGGTTATGTTTACCAAAATTGTGTTTGGAAAAGACTGTCACTATTTGTAGTGAAACAGTCTATGGCTTATACCCACTGAAGGCCGGGAAAAGGGAAACAGGACGCGTAAACAAACGGAGGCAGAACATGTATATGAAGCGTAGAAAAACATTTTATGCGAGAGTATTTAGCGCAGTTCGCAACACAATAATTATGTCATTTGTATACTTTTTCCTGAGGTATATATTTACATGTGATTAAGCATATGTCGAAGTGTTTTTGATGCTTTCAATGTCATTAATAGCATCGCGAAAATATATTTCGCGTGACTAAAATTGTTGAGATGCATCCCTATGTCTACTTTTATGTCTAAGTTTCCACATGTATGAAGCGGTCAACGACCGCATCACCAACTCACCGTATAAGAGATGGCGTATTACCCTACAAACAGTCTTGAAAAGTAAATGTAAAGTAATAATTTCATAATGTTATACAATCTTCCTTTGGTTTGTATATTTTAAGGTTCGTTCAATGGTTGCAAATCTCTGGAATCCCTCTATCTTCAGTCGAACAAACTCAAGGCTGTTCCTCCCCTGGGCGATCTTCCCGCTCTTAAACAGTTGGTACTAGAAGGGAACCTGATAGAAAACGCGACGTTTCCGGAGACGTTCTTAAACTGCACGTCGCTGAGTAACATCGTAATTAGCAATAACAACATCGAAGAACTGCGGAACGAGACGTTTCAGGCGTTGCAAAACCGGTCGCTGTCGACACTGTACTTATCGCGGAACAAGATTACGACGGCATCGGCGGGAGTTTTCATCCACATCCGGTCAATTACGTCGCTGAAACTGGGCTCGAACCCACTGGACGGAGCCGACCTGCGTGCTCTTATCGGAAGTCTAGCGCGAAAGAAGCTGGCCTCCATAGATCTGTCGGATATCAAACTAAACGGGATCCTAATGCAGGACACGTTTTCGTTGCTAAGCAACACCACTATCACCTCATTAAAGCTTTCGTACAATAAGATTCAATCGCTTGAAAACAACACTTTTAACGGTCTCAACAGGCTCATAGAACTCGATCTGTCTAATTGTCAGCTGCAAATAACTGACGTGGCTTCGTTTTATGGCCTGGATAGCTTAAACGTACTGAATCTGGAGAAGAACAAACTAACGGACATCCCACGGAATTTACCGAGTCGTCTTACTAAGCTGTTCATGGACGACAATCAAATAACAGTGATTCCGGACGGTATATTCGGCAATCTCGCCTATCTACAAGAGCTTTACATACGGTACAATTCTTTACAGACCCTTACACAAGGCTCTTTTATGGGTCTTCTGAAATTGGAACGCCTTAATCTTTATCACAACGTTATAGCGACCATTCCTGGAAAGACCTTTGACCCGCTGACGTCATTAAAAGGGCTTGACATGGCTAAAAATAACCTCGCCAATATCCAGCAATCTGTTGGGAGGTTTTCGTCACAGGGTTCGTTGCAGTACATAAATCTTGCCGATAACAATTGTGTTTATATACAGCCGGACTTTTTTAAGTTCATGACGTCATTAACGGAAGTCCACCTGGAAAGGAACAATCTTGGTGGGTTGATAGCCGAGAACTATGGTGGATCATTGTTTGCTACACTTACAAATCTAAAGCAACTTTACATGATGGAAAACAGTATTACGCATATTCCTGGCCCAACGTTTCAAAATCTGAAATCGCTACAAGTACTCAATGTTAGTCGCAACAAACTCAGAGATTGGGACTCTACTCTATTTCGGACAACGCCCAAACTCCTAATATTCGATGTCTCGTACAATCTTGTGGCGAATCTGCAGGACGAAAATCTCCGAGAACTCAGCGCGTCGCTTAGGTCCATGAATTTGACTGGCAACCCTTTTATATGCGACTGCGACCTGCGATGGTTTCGTGACTGGATAGACCACACCAGCGTCCAGCTTACAAATAATGTAACCTATACCTGCAATGGCCCGGCTGCTTGGAAAAACCAGCCGCTTATGTCATTCAGCAGACGAAAAATAAATTGCTTCGTATTTACATGGTGGATGATTACTGCCATTTGTGTGACTTTGGCTTTAGTCATCATTGTCGTGTCTGGACTTTTGTACAGAAAACGCTGGTCAATCCAACTGTATTGCTACAAACTGAGAAGGCCGCGTGATAAAAAGACGAGGAGACCTCGCGCTAAGGACGGCCATGTAAATTATGGCGCAATAGGCAATGCCGACGGCGACGCTGATGAAGGTCATAAAACGTACGATGCGTACATATCATGCGCCGAAGCTGACTGGCATTGGGTCCGAACGCATTTACTTCCTGTTATCGACAATGGCTACTTGGTTAAAGACGAGCCGTTCGGAGGGGAGTTCACGTGTTATTTTGCAGACCGCGATAGCCAACCCGGTAAGGCAATAGTTGGAACCTTTCTTAACCTGAACCCGTATTGACCGGCTCAGTCTTAGAATAAATACTAGACTTACAGTAAAGCTAAATATATCGAGTGTTTGAATATGTAAAGGATAGAAATGCTGATTATGTCACACATTCATTTTTATTAATGAAGAATTGTATAGTTCAATCTGTTTAATTCCATGTGTAATTCAACTGTATTATACAATTAGAAGATACACAATTTTAAGAATTGTATTTTAAGTCTAATGGTTGATTTGTGAGTTAAGGCCTTGGAATCATAGTGAAACATATTAAAAGTTCGATAATTTAAGAAAAAAAGTAGTTTTGCACAATTGTTTTTATATGAATTTATCAACGATGGTTTTGTTGTTTACTCCTGCACCTTGTTAATTCAGTAAAACCGCAAATTCGTATTACGTTAATTTGAAGATAATTTGAATTAACCATCGTTTTTTATTACATTTGCAATTCAATGTCTGTTTTGCCAAAATAGACGATCAGTGATCCTTTTATCGCCTTCAAATAACTGGACTCGCTAGCTAAGTGTTGTTGTTGACCATCTTAACCTTCTCAATACAATAGTATAAGCTTATTCACAATGGGCCGCATTTATAATAGCACATGTAGTTACCGCAATCATCTTCTTTAGACGCAAAATAGACGTACACAATACGCAATGACGTCAGGCAACAGCGCAAATTAATTCGAGTGTTAACTTTTCGGACCTCGAAATGACTGCTTTCATTACCTCTGTACACAGGTCAAAAAGGCTTTCGGATTGAAAAATATATTATGTTGGTCGCTATATCCAGGTAACCGTTATACTGAGGTGTAATATAGACTAATTTTCGTCTGCGGGAATCTAGACGAATCACTGTATGCAAGTGACCGCTGTTTGCAGGTGACCGCTAAGTCAGGTTGAAATAAAGTTTTTTGCATATCTGTGCAAAGGTCACTTCAAATAAAGGTCAAATAGTTGACGCTATTTCATTCGTCTTTTTTTGATATGCATGCATTAAATGTGCATCGGTATAGTGCGTCTCTAGGATTTTTTACTTTTTTAGTGATACATGCTTAAAAAGTATGTTTTAGTAGCAGAATTTGTTAACATATAGTTCTAAATGTGTAGCTAGATAGTAAGTCAATATGTTATTTTAACAATATGTATTAAATCTGTAATTATTAACACTTTGTATGCGCGTTCTCACCTTCTCGCTTATAATGTAAATCATGAGCAAAGGAACGCGGAAGCTCAGAATAACAAATAGTCGATTTATATGATCGTGGTGGCGAAGTGGACGCCCACAGATCAGAAGGTCACGGGTTCGATCTCAACACCGGGAGTGATGGCTTGGGTTTGTATTCACCAGCCAATTCTTAGACTTAAGTCTAAAAATAAAGAATATTCTTAAATCTATAATGATTTAAAACTAAAACTTTTTGAAAGTGAAGTGAATGTCAACACATATAAGTATACATGTATAATGCTTCATTTAGAACAAGATGGTACTTGTATTAGCACCATTTTTATTGCGTTTGAGATTATTCTTTATTCTTACGTATAAGAATGTGTTAGTGAATATAGGTCCTGATCTTCTCTAACGGCCCCAAATACTTGTTCCGGTAACGGAATTATGATGTCTTCTTACCCATCATTATGTTGATGCAACAGAGCTAGAATAAATTACCTTTCATTGATTATTAATTGCAACCGAACAATAAAAATACATTCCTGTCAGGTTCGTTGGTCATGGTACAGATGTACAAAGGCATCTTGGCGAGCCGGAAAGCCATAGTGGTTCTGAGCAAGAACTACTTGAACACTAAACACCAGCTTGAGCTGATCACGATAGTTGATGAAGTATACGAGAAGACTCTTGAAGATTATGTCGCTATTCATATTGATCAGGTTGGTATCTTTTTGTGTTGTTGGTTTTGCCAGTTATGATTTGTCAATGAAGTATTGAAAAGGATTACATTTAATTCTACATTGATATAACCATTGATTGGGACATACGTAGAACCGAAGATTAACCAACTAAACACAATTAATGTAGTGTTATCTGGTCATCAACCCACAAAATTAACAAACATAAATGTCCCACGATTAATAATGATGTTACAGCAATGTGTTCATTCTTCAGTAAACGAAAATTCAGCGTTAAAGCGGTAAGGAGTCATTCCATACTCATATTTCTTAAATAGGCGTAGACGTCTCATTTGGCTTCGAATATATGTTTAAATTGCCAAGCTGAAGTTGATAACCGTGTACAGGTCTGATTGAAAAGCATTGTATGGTTAAGGTCGTAAGTTAGCGGGTATCTTTGACAAGCATTCCAAATCAGACCATGTCATATTACGATATCACTTTTACCTGATTTAAAGGGCTTGCCGTTAGAAAAGTTCCATAAACATCTCGCGAGCAAGATACGTCGCAACGAGATTATCGAATGGACGGAAGATGCCGACGCGCAGGCGCTCATGAAAAGAATGTTAACCGATGCTCTAAAGAAAGGCGAGTTTGCGGCGGACAGAGATACAGAGTGAGCCTGAGAAGGGGAAGTCAATTCCTGACCATATAAGTGTCGTTCCAGATTAGCATGTGCAATCCGTACTTGCTTATCATTGAATACACCTTCCGCATAGACTGGATTTTTGTTAAGAAGATACTTTGTTTAAAGAAAAAAATCCATAAACACGGAAAGTGTCGTCCCTGATTAGCCTGTGCGGACTGGGCTAGCTATTTATTTACCTTTTATGTAATATTTGATAATTTTAAAAGTAAATTAACAAAGACCCAGACAGTTATCAGAATATATACAAAGTATTAGATCCGTGTATCACACATTAAGGATGCGTCAATGAACAATCATTGATAATTTGTATGTTAGATAAAGTACATTAAATTAGACATTATAAAAGAGCCACGTGATGGCTTTAATCAGTTTTAATCAGTTTTAGTTTATAAAATTGTTTGAAGTATACTTTGATTTTAATTTCTCTACTTAAGTAGATGCGATGCTATAAAGCTGCATGGACAGTTATCTCTGGATGACTATTGTTCTTGTTGAAGGCGTTTAGTAAGGAATGTTGTAATTATTCATATAAGCATAGACGTGTTCAATATTTAAAACCGTTGCTCTTATTTTACGAAGATACTTATCTAAACGAATTCTATGTTTTGATTGTGGCATTATCGAAAAAGATTTATACTCAATGCGTTTTTCACAGAAACATTACATGTATATATTAAGTAATATTTTAATGTTTTAATTTGTAATATTGAGCTATGAGCTCACGTGTTATTTGCATATAACATCACGCCGGGTATGCGAATACTTCGTTGACGGATGGCACTTCACTAACAGAACAACAAACGCAACGCGCGAGAGGTAAGTTCCTCTGTTTTATTTAAAGTTATATCCTAAAGATTAGTTTTTAAGACAAGACACATGGTCGAGTTGATAAATGGTGTATCCTTTTGTATTGGGAATACACAATTTCACGGAAGAATGGTACAGTTTTGCCCAAAAAATAGAAAATTCGATCGGAAAACAGCATAAACTGGATGAACAGTAAACATTTTAACAAAATAAAACTACTTAGAATTATTGCAAGAAATTGTTTGCTATTCCAGCATGTAGAGTAATCACTGTGCTTCAAATACTGAAATTTTGATAGTATTCAATGAAATATAAACAAAGATAGAGCATGTTGTAATAGGTGGCATACATAAAGTTGCAGGCACTTTGTTTACCGATAAAGGGCACTTCAGATTACGGAGACTTTCAACAAAGCGGGCACTCTAATAACTGAGTTTTATCTTCTACCTTAAATGCATTTATTTATATTATGGCTATTCATACGAAACATTTTGAAAATATATTTTTCAAAAATCACATTACTATTAATTTATACTATGTTTATTATAATTGCAATTTTCAAATAAGATAATATTTATTATTAAATAAATGTGTACATAATGAACTTGTTTTTTATTGGTAACTTGAGATTCAGAGAAATGAAAATACAACGGATAATGCGGATCAACACAATCGTGTTTAATTTTACTTATAGCAGGGCTCTAGATAACGGTAGTGAAGGGGTCTTTATGAGGCAAATACACATTTGTTCTTCATAAAATCCTATGTCGGTTGTGCTTATTTGAATCGCATCATCAAGACGATACTTATGCGTAGCAACAAAATTAAAAAGAGAATGGTAAAACTCCCTTAATTTTGAGCCCTGCTTATAGGGAGCACTTCCCTTTACGCAACGCTAACGTTTGCTCGAAGTGCGATTCACCTGACCCTAAATCACTGTATTGGTTGAGTTTAAAGAAACACGGGTAAAATTAAATCGTAAAAACAACTGATTCTGGAAAAAAGGAATGCGTACATAAAATGTTTAAATGTCATATTATGGAGTCAGTACTTAGTATACCCCCACAAACGAAGTTTAGGGTGCTATATAGGATAGAACTTGTCTGTCTGTCGGTCTGCCGGTCGGTCGGTCCGTATTAAGTGTCCGCTCTCTCGGTTTTCATCCGATCTT
>VMBQ01004591.1:36645-84781 GCA_007657795.1 Dreissena rostriformis
AAAAACGAGTGTGTTATATCTGGAAAAAAGTGTCTAGATGTCGGGAAACGAAGTGCCATTGTTTTTTAGATGATCGGTAAACGAAGTGCAGATGAAAAATGTGCATGCGACTCTTAAAACATTTGAATTTTCTCAAATACATTAGTAAACTAAAATGTAACATGTTGTAACATTACTGGATATATTGATCTTTTATTTCGAATAGTAAGCACGTTCTTGATTTATTTCCAAGTATGTTTATTTTGTTAAAATATGTACTGATCATTCAATTCATGCTGATTTTCGATGGAATTTTATCGTTTTTTTTTTAATAATTCACCGTTTTTTCGCGAATTTCTTTCTTCGCAATACGAAGTGCTATACCATTAATCACCCAAACAATGTTCCGTGTCTAAAAACCAAATAAACAGAACATAAATACAAAAAAGCTGAAGAACTCACCTCTCGCGCGTGGCTTTTGTTGTTCTCTGTTAGTTAAGTGCCATCCGTCATCGAAGTATTCGCATACCCGGCGTGCATGTCTTGTAAATATTGCTTTGCGAACTGTGAGGTATGTGACGTCAAAAAATCGGTTTAAATTTATATGCCTCGTTCTGGAATACTTGGCTTAATAGATGTGCGTTAAATGTCGTCACAGATTAGACTTTAAAAATCCGCACAGGCTAATCAGGGACGACACTTTTCCGCCTAAACTGGATTTTCGTATAGAAAAGGCTTCCTTTAAAAAAATCATTGATTGGATAACATCGACAACATTGACCAGGCCCTCGTGAACTCCATACGCATAAATTATACGCTTGGATTGTTTTCTATATTTGCAATCGGTTTTGTTTGCTCGAATATAAGGAGACCAAAATAGAATAATTGGTAAAGTACGATTCAATTGATTAAAAGCGCTTAAATTCAGAAAAGTATTTATTGTTTGTAATGGTTCTCTAAAATGTTCACGAATACAAGTTAGTGTCAGGTTAATGTAACATCGTTTTTTGTCTCTGTTAAGTACCCTTAATAGGCTTTTCACCAGTCGATGAAAAATACAACACTCCCACTCGCCGTCCGAAGATTCCAAAAGGAATGAAAATTTCGTCAATTTCGTTTGTTATTTGCAAGTGAACAAATTGAATGAGCTCTGAAACTAAACATTTCAGCAAAAAGGCATGTACAAGAATACTATAATTGATTGGATGGTTGTGGAATTAAGTACATGTACCTAGCAATTTAAAAAGACTCATACTTTCCTATCTGAATGTTGCTCGACGCCTAATTCTTAAAGCCACACACCTTGAAATGAAGTACATGTAAATCAATTCATATAGATGCAATTTGAAAGTGTGCAAAATTTTCATTAAATCTAAAGCCTTGTAAGCAAGTTATTTCTTATTTTTCAACCGGGAATTACCGCTTTAAAACCGAAAGGAGGATTTCTAAACGTGTACGTCAATTTCGACAAACGCGATTATTTTTAAGTTTTAAAGCGCAAAAAGACGGATTTATACCTTGTAACCACCAGATATATTCTAATTGGCATGGATAAAATTAAATCTATAGCCTAGTTAGCAAGTAATTTATAATTTTTCAAACAGTACCGCTTTTAAAACCGAAAGTAGGATTTCTAGACGTATACGTCCATTTCGACAAACGCGATTATTTTTAAGTTTTAAAGTGCAAAAAAAGACGGATTCTACCTTGTTACCAACAGATATATTCTAATTGGCATAGATAAAATATGTTTCTTATTTATACTTGAATTTACTATGCAAAATAAGGTGTGTGGCTTTAACTTCAGGGATTTTTGCGCTTATTGTTCCCAATTGATATGATACCGATACACGTCCCAAGTTTTTTTTCAATAGATAAATCATTTTGTCTGTTACATTGATGAAATCGCCAATTGTCAATAGTGCCTACATTTGAAACAATTTCTTATCATTTACCGAATACTAAATTCCAGTTGTTGTGAAATTGTTTTAGATGTGCTTATATTTTGTAATTTCGATGTTATTTGTTATCTTTCTTTTATCATGTTTTGTGTGTTATTTGTAGCTGTAGTATGTATGATTGCTTTTGGTTTAACCAGTTGATCGGGATGATTTTGTTTAAATAAAGGTAGTTTTCAAGTAGTACTTAATATTTGTGCAAGCTATATTTAATTATTTTTTGTAAAACTTCAAATTACAGTTTTTGTAGATTTTAAGTTCATCCAGTGTTTCATCAAAGTATATAAATTAAAACAATAAACAAGCGGAACAGAACATATCATACAAATTAAAAATCAGGGATCGGACATATTGATAATTTCGAAACAATTTATATCACCCAGATCAATATAAAGAAGCGAAACTCCAGCTGCTGGAGCAGTATTGAATTCTTATTAAAAACAATTAGTTGGTCTTTTATTTTAGGCAAGTGACCAATTGCCCAAACAGTACAAAACAGCACAATACAAAACAACATAAACACATATAAGAATAAAGCTGGGGTCACCGCCTTGTAACGGTCAATGCAAAGCATTGGGGGTTTAAACCGGTTTAAGAGCGCTCAACCTCACACTTGGCCCAGCAATATTCATGATACATATAAGTGTAAATAAAATTTATCCTCATAGCATTGTTACTCCAATTAAACAATAATAAAAGGGAATTGAAACGCATTCAATTAAATTACCATTTAATTACTCAATGGTAGGAAAGATACCAGAGCAACAGAGTTACAACTTTTTGAGGAACGATGAAATGAAACTACGAACAAGTGTCAACTGCATTCCTTCTTTATAGAAAAAGATTTAAGAATATAGCGTCATGAAGTTAATATTTCAGATCATCATCGCGCAAATACAGGAAGAAGCAGTAATAATGGGTGTAAAAGATCCATATTACATAGCTTGGTTGTTTATGTGACTGCTAAAAAATCAATCAAACAATTTCTATATAATAAGAAAGTTTAAGCTAACTCGAGGGAACAACTTACCAACTCGTGGAAACGAAATAGAAAAAAGAGAAGTGCACAACTTAATGAAACAGCAGTGCAGTAAAACTTTTTGTTTTCTCCACTTTTATAATTCGTTTCTTTTATATATTTTTTCTCGACTTGTTTAGTTTTTTGTATAATTCAAATGAACGGATAATTCACAGTTCATATATTTGGACGAAAAACCTTCAAATCTCATGTGTCGACCAATCAGAATATTCTTAGTTTTGCTCTAGTATTTGTCCCATCTCGGTCCCTCGCTTAGTCACTCGTTGACAGACATACCTTACTCGTTCTCTCCGCGTGTGTTTGATGCACACCTCCTTTATTTGCAGCACCACTTTTTTAATTACACACCTCATTAATTCGGTTACCACTCGCTAAAAAATCAATCAAACAATTTCTATATAATAAGAAAGTTTTAGCTAACTCGAGGGAACGACTAACCAACTCGTGGAAACGAAATAGAAAAAAGAGAAGTGCACAACTTAATAAAACAGCAGTGCAGTAAAACTTTTTGTTTTCTCCACTTTTATAATTCGTTTCTTTTATATTTTTTTCTCGACTTGTTTAGTTTTTTTGTATAATTCAAATGAACGGATAATTCACATGTTCATATATTTGGACGAAAAACCTTCAAATCTCATGTGTCGACCAATCAGAATATTGTTAGTTTTGCTCTAGTATTTTTCCCATCTCGGTCCATCGACTTAGTCACTCGTTGACAGACATACCTTACTCGTTCTCTCCGCGTGTGTTTGATGCACACCTCCTTTATTTGCAGCACCACTCTTTTAATTCCACACCTCATTAATTCGGTTACCACTCGCCTTTTTTCTATCTTGTTCCCTCGACTAAGAAGTTGTTCTCACGACAAAGATAACTCGTAGGAACGAGTAGGTAAGTCGTTCCCTCGAGTTAGTATGACATGGGAACGAAATAGAAAAAGAGGAGTGAATGTCACCTATATGCCACATAATATTACATAGAAATAGTTAATACATGCACCTTTATCATCTGAGATCAATACTTAATTACAGAGGTGGAGTTAATAATAGATACACACACCTTATTATCTGAGATAAATACTTTTTTGCAGAGGTGGAGTTAATAGATACAAAAACATTATCATCTGAGATTAATACTTTGTTACAGAGATGGAGTTCGTAGATAAAACATGACTCAGTCATCAGAGAAAAACGATTGTGTATATTATTTAATATGTTTAGTTAATATATACACCATTTTCGTCTGAGATCAATATATTGTTACATACTTTAAACTTATAGATACACCAAACTAATCCCTTTAGATCAACACATTGTTACAGTTTGGTATAGATACATACATGGCATAGTTAACAGAGAGAAAAATGGTTAAATGTATTAAACAGTTTTCATTGTGGACCAATATTCCGATTGCAATACGCTGTTGGTAGACAAGTATTTGTCAAATAGGGCCTTTAACACATTACTAGCATTTCAGTAAAGATTAAGTTACATTGGTCAATACTCTTATCTAGTTCTCAGTTATCTTGGGAAACGCTCCGTTGCTGGTGTCAAAAATTTTAAATCAGGGTAATGCATATTTTACATGTTTACTCAAATGTCCGCTGCGGACCTCGGGTCTTTAAAGACAAGGTCTTTAGAACTGTAAAATATTAAACATTTCATATTAGCTGTAGTTTATTACTTTACATGTACGTGTTCTTTATTTTATTGCACTTCAGTAGTTGTTAGATTGATTATTCATGATGATTGTTATAATTATTTTCATATAGAACAGTCACAATATCAGATTGAAATTCAACACATCTATTAGACTTAAATATGCATGGTATTGTGTTAGCTCACCTGAGCGCAAAGATTTTGTGCTGTCCATAAGTCCGTCGTCTTGCGATGTTAAGTGTGCAGTGTCCGGTTTGCATTGTCAACTTTAAGCTCGTTGTTACTCTAAGGACCAACGTATTTGCTCAATTTTGATGAAACTAAATTTCAATATTTATCTTGGTGAACTATTATCCTGATTTAATGGTTTAATGAGTATTATGATGCATCCACAAACTAGCTCACGTGATCCAATCTTATAAAAACCTTGTAACAGTCTTAATCATCTCAGCTGTAAAAGTATGTATAATTTCACGGTCGTTGAATATTGTTTATTTGTAGAATTTTACCCATTAAAGTAAACGTCATGGTCAAGGTGATTGATAATTATTTTAAGGGACATGTAAATTACACGCTACATGATTTTTACATTACTATGGCAAATTCGTTATAATAGGATGCACAATCGGGTTGTAAACGAGCGGTAAAGGTTCGAATACAGAGCATAGTTATTGTTTTTATCTTATTACTTTTTTTTTATATTATAGGCATGGTTAATTTTATGTATTAGACATGATTATTTTTTAAAGCGTGTCAGTTCTGTTAAAATTAACGAAACAACAACGGAAAATGGTCAACACTAAATATTATATAACCAAAAAAATTAATGAGTTCGCGATCAACAAAGCTTAAATTTCGGGACGCCAAACTGAGACGTAAAGATTTGCGTGTCTTTCATTATACTATGAGACTATTCATCTCCCAGGAATATACATATAACAAATAGTAAGTTGTTAAAAATCATGCGCACGTATCATACATTAGATGATGTTTGTCTACCCGATACACGAATGTCGACATCAACATATCGCTAAGCATTCCAGGGATATAACATAACGCATCAAACCACCAAAACATTATTTATACAAGGATTGTTAAAAAACGGACTCTACCACTAGAAGCCTCGTTGCAGAATGTTTATGCCGAAACTATATAGTCGAGTTTTTAATCCTGGGCACGTGTGTCCCAAAATAAGGTCAACAGGTCAAATCTGCGGATAACCGTTTTTCCACTCAAGGGATTAATTAATGGCTAAATCTTGATAAAAATTGGTTATGAAAATATGTATATTGACAATCCATAGGCCTAGTTTTAATCTGGATCACGTGTGTCCAAAACTAGGCTACCATGTCAAATCTTGTAATCAATCTAAATGACATATTAATGCTCTAATCTTGATAAAATTTGGCCAAAATGTTTGGACAATATCTAGGGCAAGCGCAAATATGTGTTAAAATTATAAAAAGACTTGGTCACCAGGTCAAATGGCACAAAAACCCTGTAACCACTATAGAAGCGACAATTTTGACTAAATCTTGAAGAAAAAGTTATCATGACAATATATAGGCCATTGCAAGTTCGAGTCCGGGTCACGTGTGTTTCCTTGTCACGGTCACCATTTCAAAAGTAAGACAAAACTGTTACCGCTCGATAAGTCACATTTATTACTTAATTGTGATATTACTTTTTCAGAATTGTTATTTTGGCGATATAAAAACCGAGTAAGAAATTGGTTCACGTGCGTTTATACATTATATCACAACGGTTAAATCTTATAACATGCATATAAGCTCTATACAGGCCAGATGTATGATTGGGGTCAAAATTAAGGTCACCAGGTCAATTCTTCAACAATGTTATGTTCCTTTTATTCAGGTGAGCGATTCAGAGCCATAATTGCGTTCATAGTATATTTTGACTAAGCAATCTGTGTGTAATGATCAAACCATTTAAACCAATGTTTTGTTAGAAACTTAATAGTTTACAATACGTGCCAGGATATAACATGATTATATTGTGTGTTTGTATTATGTCAATATTCATGCTTTTTTCAATGGATGGTAATGCGTATTAGTTTTGTTATTGTAGTTTAGTTTGCAATAAATTTGTTAAAAGTATTGGTCAATTATGGAATTATTGCATGTTTTCATTTTTGAAAAGATGACCCGTGGTCAATATATCGTTTTTTGATATATGGGATAGATATATTCCCGCAACCAATGCCAGACACGAATCCTTTCAACTAAAGTCGTTATGCAACTTCAGAGCGATAGCTAGTGATAGGTAAATCGCTGCTAGTTGAACGGCTGCTTTTATCGCGTGCGTATATCATACAATGTAATAATGTTAATGAGGTAAAGCTGTATATTATTTGTACACATACTAAATATATATAATGCTTGATTAAAAGGGCTTAAAAATGCGGTTTGATAACGTATAAAATATGTATTTATTAAGCATTTTACTTAAAACAATTTATTTGAAACCAGTACAAACAGACATACATAATTATACATTTATAGCAGTAGTAGAATTAAGTTGATTATAATTCTAATGATCCGAAGTTCTAAACATGATAATCATATTCATTTAATCAATGCAAGTTATATTATGTGGGACGTAATTGCAAAGCAATGATGGAACAAGATGTGTCATAGGTTGTGACCAATGCCCCGGTATCACATGCATGTCATGGAGGCGATTATCAGAGTGATCTTTTGTCAGATTTCCGTTTTAGTTATTATTACTTTTTAACAAAAAAGTCACGGACTTTTTTATTACCAAAACTATAATATTACAAATTATATAAAACAAGACTATTGTCAAGCAATATGGTCCCTTACCGGTGAAACTCCACCATTTTCAGCAATATTTCTAATCTATTTGCTGCCATAGCAACCATAATTCTTGACGAAGGAACAAAATTAAATGACGTGCATAATCTCCATATTGCCATCTATCCACGTTTCAAGTTTCATGAAACAATATGAAGAACTTTTAAAGTAATCGAAGGATCCACCATGTTCAGCAATATTGCTAGTCTAGTTGTTGTCATAGCAACCAGAATTCTTGACGTAGGAACAAAATGAAATGACGTGCATAATCTCCATATTGCCATCTGTCCATGTTTCAAGTTTCATGAATAAATATGAAGAACTTTTAAAGTTATCGCAGGATCCAGAAAAGTGTGACAGACTCACACACAGAGCGCAAACCATAAGTCCCCTCCGGTTTCACCGGTAGGGGACAATAACACCTCTTGAAACCAAAGCTAACTCGCTACCCCATCACCAATCATGCGTCTAATTGTAGCATATTTTAAACGGTGTTCTAAAAGTACAGGTGTTTTCAAAATCATTGAAAAAAGTGTTACAAAGGCTTCATTATATTACACCGGCGCTTATTTATATACGATCCAAGTCAGGAGTGCAATTTTGGTCGTTTGAAAGTAAATCCTAGATTTGGTATCTATTGCAAAATGTTTTGATAAAAGTGTAAAGTGGATAATCTATTCATAAGTCCCGTTAATAAATGTACAAGACCACACATCTTTACCACCTTAGAACATGTTAGTAAGTAGCACGTCATACATTTCTGGTAATGAAGAAAAATTTACAAAATGAAGAGTTATGTATTTCCATGAATTGAAACGTTACATGGCGAAAACGAGAATATATGAACTTTGATATTAAATTGAGACACCACCCGTTCACCGAACAGATTTGTACCCGATACATCATATACATATCATACATATAACAAATATAGGTAAAGTTCATGAATATGAATGAAAATAAAACAACTATCGGAAGAATAGAACATACCATGTAATAACCATCACAACTATGCTTCTTATACAAATAATGAATACACACACTTTGTTATTCATGAAGTTAAATAAACACAATCTTTATTAATATCGTATAACTGCTTTTTTAAATTATACAAGATTAATTGTCAAAGAAAAAAAATATAATGACCTTACTTTACGAACACATCAATAGTCGTCAATCACATGTTCGTGTAGACACTCAAAGAAATATCAAATACTTTGAAAAAAAAAAGAATTTATGTGACGAAAACAGACACTTTAAATACAGCTTAAATTTGCACAATTGTGTAAAATTGAAGATTATGTTTGTGCAAAGTCCATATCTTTGTCCTTTGTTATGGAGGAGAAAAGGGCTTAGGTATCATGCTCTTAAAACAAAGAATGTAAGTAATATTTTTTCCCATATCATGATTTTGTATACCGACACTGAACCTTAAACGCACTCTAACAATCAACAATTTATACACATTCTTACCATCAACAATTAAAACAAACTTTAAAAATCAACAAGTCAAACACATTCTTACCATCAACAAGTTAAGCACACTCTACAAATCAGCAAATTAAACACACAAACAATCAACAAGTTAAACACACTCTACCAATCTACAAGTTAAACACATTCTTACCATCAACAAGTTAAACACACTCTAGAAAATCAACAAGTTAAACACAATCTAACAATCAACAATTTAAACACATTCTAACGATCAACAGATCGTTTCAATACGCCTGAGGCTTTCGATGTAATCGAGCTAAAATAAATATGTTTAAACTAACAGGTTAAACACACTAACAATCAACACTTAAAACGAAATCTAACAATCAACAAGTTAAATACACTCTAACAATCAACAAGTTGAAAAAAACCGATATGAATATGAACGTAACTTAAATGCTGACGCGCACACTCGATTAAGATAAAGATACCTTACATTAATATCATCGTATTAAAAAATAATATCCGACTCAGTGTTTTTTTGTGTGGTAATAACACACGGTTTGGAGTTCCGATTCATATGAATAAAATCAGGAAGGCGATAGTCCGAATGATTTGATTACAGACCGTTGGTAATACCACAAGATTCCACACATAGCCATCAATTATTTCGAATTTGCAAAGAAGTAAAATATAATTCGTTTCGATACAAGAACAACATATTGAACTCTTTTTCAAAAGTCCGCCTTTTTCCACGAAAAACATAAACACATGCATTTTCATGACTTTAACATAACAAAACTATTTAAAATGACGTCGCCTTCATTCGTAAACAATGAGTGATTGATCGAAATGACGACATAAACATTATGTTAATTGATGACATTGTTTTAGTTCTTTTGCTTTTTGCCGACGATATGGCGATTAAATGCAAAACACCTAGTAAGTTCAATAAGCTTTATCAATATTGTGATTCATGGGTTTGAAAGGATGCATATACGTTTAAACGTATAGATTTTGCTTGACTAAGATAAACATGTGTATTATTAATGTGCTTTTATTGCGCTGTGTAATACACACATTATTTAAGAAATATTGTTGGTCAATGTTGCTAGATAAAGCATTGATGCACGTTCTATTTACTGAACAATTCATTTGAATGCCTGCAAATACTGTCAACATATGAGCGCTTACTTCTATTTCGATAGAATAAAGAACATTC
Source organism: Dreissena rostriformis (assembly GCA_007657795.1). NCBI lineage: Eukaryota > Metazoa > Mollusca > Bivalvia > Myida > Dreissenidae > Dreissena > Dreissena rostriformis. The sequence continues at coordinate 46,773 of VMBQ01004591.1, forward strand.
GTTGTAGAATTTCATCAGAAGACATTAAAAACGAAAGCTGTAACTATTTTGAAATTTGCAAATAATCATGAGGGGCATGCATGCACAATTAATTTCCATAGCAAAAACACAATATATCTACCAAAATACTGTTTTGAACATTTTTTAAGAAAGCGATTTACTTGTGTGCAACTGTACAGCTTTATGCTAATGTTGCGTATAAACATGAAATAAATTGGACGTTTTGTGTTATAATTGTTAAAAAACCATATGAATTAAACGTTTTAAATCGGATTTTTTTAATTATGTGTGTGTGTGTGTGCTTGCAATTCATTTTAATTGTGATACGATTTTGATTAATAAACCAAATATTGCATTGGAGGTAATCGTGAATCGCATACACGATACATGACACTGTTAGCTGACGTCAAAATTGTACAACTGGATACACGCACACTGTGCATTGGATAGTAACATCTAAATATTTTAATCAAAAGCACACATTTATATTGAAGTGATAACAAAAGTACCATAGTTCAATATGTTTAGTGAAATTTGACATATTACTCAAGAAGTCATGAACTCGTTGTTTTGAACTTTGAACTCCGTAATGCGGTAGTTGTTATTAAATCCAACAAGTAATTTGCTGTTGTCGACATTGAAGTAAACAGAGCTAGGGAATCTATCAACATCAAATGTGGCTAAGATTTTATTGCCGTCTTTGTCTACTTGACTTACAGATGTATCTCCAAAGACAAACACCTGTCCTCTGGCTGCCACGTATATATTACATGTTAGCAGGCTATGTTTGAATGCATTATCCTGGAGCGTGGCTGTGACTTCTCCATCCATGGTCAGAGTGACAAGCTTGCCATTTCGAAAGTCAGACAGATAGATCCTCTTCCCATTAGGGCTTACTGCAACCCCTACAACTGTACAAGACATACAACGTATACAAACGGATATGTGCTGACATATATATTATAAATTGCATAAATAACATATAACCAATTACAAGTTTGTCTTGACGTTACGTTTCATAACTGGTAAATTCAGAGTAAATTATTTTATTAGCTTTTGAAAACAACCGGTGTGTAGATGATTCGTTAAAAATTGTTCGAGTTACATGGTTTACAGTAAAGATGGTGTAGCTTTACGGCAAATGAAGTTGCACTCCTTGTTTCTAGTATAGCATATAACAATACTATGGGCCTCCCTCCTGTGATTAAATTAAGTCGTTCGTCAATCCCTACTCCCACGATCACACATATTGACCAACACACAATATCAAACCAATATTATTGAACAGTTGTCAAAACATTTTTCTCTGAGAGATGTTCTTATTCGTATTTACGCGTACAATTACTAGGGTTAAATTTAATATCAAAACGGTATAGATTAAACTATTCGTTCCGTATATGAAGTAATATTTGTAATATATATGGGGTGCAACAGGTCATAATAAATGTACCATTACTGACAAATATATATTCGAAAAATAAGTAAGTCTACGCGCAAGGTAGTTTTTGTACCGTTTCTGGATAACCAGTCAAGTTCATGTCAGATCTATTCAGGGCTTGTGTGGTAAATAGCATTGAGTGCACCGTTACGCTGTCACATATGGCGCGGCATCTGTTAAATATGAGACGTTTTTTGTTGGTTATTTTAACGAGGGATATTGCGAGATACAAACGAAATTACAGCAACGCCACTGTGTATTTTCGTGCACTATGTCAAGCACCTAGTACACTGCGACTCGGTTTAATTTCCGATGCGAAATACAAAAAAGTATATTAGGCATGAGCTGGGGATCGAATCCCGCTCACACTTAGTCAAGAGTTTATCACAGAAACACACAATAGACATTAACCGCCTCGTATCGCATATAAAATATCAACGAAAATAAATCGATTTAATTGTTATTTAATTTCTCTATGGTTAAGATACATCAGAGCAAAGTAATGACAACTGTTTATGTACAATGTAATCAAATAAATATGCGTATACTCTATATAACTTTTTCTTGACAAGATCATGAACCTAGTAACATGTAGTATACATTCCTATCCATCGCAATGCAACTCGGAAAGAAGTAGAAATACAGATGATGTCATATTAAGTAGCCTGAATAGGGCATACAGCTTCTTTTTTTACATATTATCCAACATCAAACGTGTATTCACTTTACAAATTGTAATAGCCTTAAACATTATGTTTGACCAAATACAAAGTGTATTCTTCACGTAATTAAGTTACCTGAGTATTTTAAAGAATTATCTTCGTACAACTTCTTCACTAATCGTCCATCTGTTGTATACTTGAACAAAGCAGTGCCGGTAGTTACAAAAATGTCGCCTTTGTGATGCGCTATTCCGATACACGAATGATTCGGTTGTATATATTTAGAATCTCCATAAATAAAATCTCCATTGTCCACTCGTAGGACATGAATCTCGTCAAGATGCGGACAAAACTCACTTTTAGTCACCGCGAATTCATTGAGGGAAATGCTACACATAGACCTCGGAAACGCAGTTAAGTATACTTGCCCAATTATTTTAAACGCTTGATCAAGGAGTTTCACACACCGATTTTCAAAATCAGATATGACTAGAATCCCATTTGACAGCTCACATATACCAGTAATGTTGCAGTATCCCGTATCAGTACTTGATCTCACATTGTATTCTTTTTTGTCTTGAAATCTAATGACCTTTTTCTGTTCTACACGTTGATATGACACAAAATCAACGCGACTGGTGATTTTCCCTAGACCTATGCAAGCAGCGAGACAGTTCTCTAAGTCATTGTTGTGCTGAAATTCAATGTCTGCATTCGTGGTAACGTTTTGAAGAAATAATTCTGCCGCCGCGGTTTGGTTTAGATATTTTTTATGCAAAATGAAATATTGCTCAGGCGATTTAATGCTTTTAGAATCATGCACCTTAATCTTTGAAATAAATGTCTCACATTGTTTGCATTCATCCTCCAAAGATTTCTTTAAACTGAAGTGCAACTTATTCAATTCATATATTGTATTTTCTTGTAGACGGTCTAAACTGTCGTTGATCTGTCGACGAAAATCAATAATTTCTTCCAGAATACTGTCATATGATGTTTGCAAAGACGTTATATTCTGTTCACTGCTGTTAACTGCGTCCATTAATCGTTTCAGAAATTGTTCAATATTTGTTGCAAGTTCAGTAACGTTAATAGGTTTTGTCGAAGAATTGCATTTTTCAGCTAATAGAACAACATGGCTGCATTGCCTGAAAGAAAAGAAACATATCATATTAAGTTACATATTCACTTTAATGATAAATCAATTGACTAAATCATACTTCTCTTTTACATTCGAGGTGTTATATATGGTGAAAATGCTATAGAGATCATCACCAGAGCCATCATATAAAAATGTAATCTTTTTATTATAATCAACAATATCATTCTGATTATTGCGTGGATGAAGTTGTTGATAGGAACAGTTATGATAATGATGATATCTTTACTGAGGATATTATCGATATAGTGTATAATATTTAAGTTCATACAATTCAACAATGGTGTTTATACCAGATAATGTTGTCAATGATAAAGATATGATAATGATGGCAACGATGAAGTTCTTGTCGTTGTTTTCATCTTTGTTGAAATAACATGAACAGATTATGTTGAAAATGGTGATCATTACGCTAATGGTTATCATTAAATGAACGGTAAGCATTATACATGTTGTAAAAATAATAAAATTGAAGAAGGAAAAACAAAGAAAAAAGTTTCTCAACATTGGGGCTCGACCCCGTGTCCTTCAGATTAAAAGTCAATGTCCACAATTAATCGCCTTGTTGTACATCAGCGCATTTGATACTTTAAATTACTGATCTACATGTTTTTGAATCAAACCAACATAAACATTCAAAATTGATCAATCTTTTCGCATTTGTAACGTTTTTTTTTTCATCTATTTCGAATGATAATTATTAATAACCAAAACTGTATTTTCAGTATGACTCTTCTGCACTATTGTTATCGCGCTCACTGATGAACAGTTTTCTTCTCGTTTTTGAATTTTTTACAAAAAAAGGCAAACCTGTCATTTCAACAATCTGTGAACAAGTCCCTTAAAATGAAAATGTGTAAAATAGTCGAATTTAATTATTTAATCGCATTTAAATATAAGAAAACGACCTTTATAGTAATATATATATATATAAAAAAAAAAAATCCACATTCGACGACCTAGATCCTACAGAAACATGAAACCAAGTTTTTTATGTTCGGCCTAACGGTTATATACTTACCTGTGGCTATGAAATAGACATAAGTTACAAAGCAGCTTCTCGTGATCTTCACAGAACATCGTCAATTTCTCAGAAGAGTGCTCCTCACATAACTCCAGAGTATCATCAACTTTTTTGAAAACAGGCCAATTGTCAAATTGGTCTTTCGCTGACACTGAATGATCCTTCAGTAGCTTTTTATGCATCATCACACACTCGTTGCAGAAATATTTTGAACATTTCTGACAATAAAATAATCCTTCTTTATATACACTTTCCTCCTCGCAAACAGAACAGCAAACGTCGTATATTACGTCCGATCCTTTATTATGCGATGTCTCGAAGTTCGCAGCCATTTCAGATGTCTATACAAACCTACTTTCGATTTCCATATATTCAAACCGCCTGCTGCGCAAGCGTATATATTGTGTTTTTACAGAGTTGTCGATCGTGCTTTAAGGCCGGATATTTATACCATTTGGTTAACATGATGTTCTATTATTTCTGTATAGTTATATGTGTCGTGTTATGTTAAATAAAACTTTGACAAAACAATGATTATATATTATCCATTTCCTTTTTAAGATATAACTTCATTGAGGCAAATATATAAACACTTCACTCTTTTACTTCTATTTACTAAGACTCGGATTAATTTATTATTAATACCTCTTATCATTATTAACTTAGAAAATGTCGCCCCGGGTTGGGAATTTTGGACATAAACGCCATCTGCTATGCTGACATATTTTATATAAGCTATGCCAACATATATACACTACACCACGATGACATTTGATTTTAAATGTACGTAAAACTGCACTGACGGTACTGAGTACGATGAGTTATTTATGTTTATAATTAAACGTCCTAAGTTAGTCTTAATCATCATCAAAAATAACATACTTGGTTGCTTAGCATCAATCAAACCATTATAAACACAGATGTATCTTTTCTTTTTTGTCGGTAATATTTTAATTTACAAAGAGGATGTAATCATCGTAAACTGATTTCAATTTATTAAATAAAGGCACTGGAACAATATGATAATAATGTGTAACATAATCAATTAAGCATTAAAACATTTCAGAAGATATAAATGATCAGAAACTCAACAATCAAATTAGGTTCCAAAATATGTATTGTAAGCAATATGAAAAAATATTGAACTAGCATTAAAACATTATATACATAAATCCATCAACATTTTATAATTGATTAATGAAAGAACAAGTGAATTTTATAGTACGGTGTTACACTTAGTAACCATAGTGATTAAAATATAAAGTTACGAATACAAACACGCAGGAATATTTAAATTGATTAGATTGGATTCATGTATGTATTCAACAAGTCTTCGTTATGTGTCTAACCAGAACGTTTGTATGATAAACTTAGCTACACAATTATGTTCGTATAGCAGCAATTCACGCGTTCCAGTTTAAGCAAAACTATTGATTGATACGTAAGTGTAGTCGTGTATGCGTGGAACACAAACCGATGATATTAAATTATACACATATAAGTCTATACGCAGAGTGACTGAAATTCGCAGACAAAATGTGGATTTATGATAAATAAGCTCATTCTTCATTGAAGTAACATTCAATTATGGATATAGGTATTCATCAACGACAAGATAAAGAACTTCATCATCGTCATTTGAATTCCCATTTTGTATTGACATCATCATCTGGATCCGCACCATGTTTTAATTGTATGCACTTAAATATTATACCGTATATCGTATATAGCTGCAGTTTAGATGTCAGTATCATCCTTATCATCAATGATTTGCATAATATTGTCGATTATGATAAAAAGAATATTTTGATGGTTTTGATGATGATCTCAATATCATAATCACCACCGCAACCATAGCTAATCATTTTATAAACATCAGCAGAATATTAAACAACGGCATCATCTGCCTTTGAATAAACTAAATTTTTATTATAGGGTTAATATGATAAGAATATTCGGTTGCAATATTGAAAAACATTCCGTGTAAGTGTTGTTTTCTTTCTTGTTCAACACATACATACCTCAGAGTATTATTCTTGTTTTTGCTTCAGAGAATCGCCTCAAACATACATGTTTTCGTTGCAATTAATTTGCCTCAAATCGTAAGGGTTTTGCTTAATTTTAACCCAAAGAGAACCTCAAGACACGTTGTTTGTATATAACACAAAATCTACAAAACTGACTCGCTTAAAATTAACATTTGAATAAAAATGTGACTCACGTTTTGGTTTACTGCATGAACATTATGATTTTCTAAATACAAGCATAGCTTTTTTTAAAGTGAGTATGAAGATATAGTTGTTCTACAGCATTTGTTTGTTTATTCTTTAAACACAGTACAACACTGCCTTTTTATCGCTGTGCTTTTCGTTACATTTTTGACGGGGGGCATAAAAAGCAATCAAAAGTATCAATATGGATATCTGCTTATCTAGAATTTGCAGTACGAGTAAGAATGTCATACGTTATTACCACACTGGAGCATCACTGTCATTTAAATTCGATATTAAAACCTGGACGTTCAACGTGTTAACACGTAGCCGTCTCTGGTTTACTTCTTAGCTGGAAAACGTTTGTGTAGAAAATTGAATTCCTGTGTTGCGACTAGGATTGTTCCGAGGTCCATGGTTGGGCATTTCCGGTAAAGGCTCAGATGACCATGCGTGTGCTAAACAAGATTGACGTAGACAAAAAAGCGACGACTTCTACCATCCTTCCAGTCTTGTTAAACGAATGGCACACATGTTCGTCGGCACTCGCCACACGTTTCGCCACAAAGGTCGAGTGTTTCTTTTCACCTTGTTTAAATTTACATACCCGATTTGCGCGAGCGATTTTGTTTTTGTTTACTCTGACATCAATGTGCAATTGCTGTTTACCAAAGTTATGTATGTTGCTTATACAGTTTATTTTGCCGAGAATTTGTTTTAATTTGAGAAGCATTACTTATCTCCGTGGTCTTGAATATGGACGACAGTTTGATCAGTTGAAGCTGCGTAATGAGATATTTGCAAATATAAAAAATAGGCCAGGCGGGCTTATATGATCATATTGGCCCGCCTGATACGAATAACGATCCGCTCGAGACGTCAATTTTGATACTATTTATAGTAACGATATGAAATATCCGAATGTATCATAACGTACTTTTATTATATATGAACTTAATATGTTCTAGTTTTAAACATAATGTTTAAGCAAACTACATGCATATAATAAGTGGTTATTGCAGAAATATTATCAATTTAGACATCGATGAACTTTACATATCTCTAAACAGATATCATATTATCTAACATTTCAAAAGTGTATTTTGCATAACATGTCTATGGAATTTTACTACAAGTATATGAGAAAAGACACAATCACGCTAAATCATGCACTGACACGTGTAAACGAAAAAGCAGCCACACAGTCAAGTTGAAATATTAATCGAAAACAAAGACAAGTAACTTAATAAATATCCACAATCTTCGTCGATTTAAACACATCCAGTGTTCTTTTTGGCAACTTACTTGTATACTGTACTTTCATGCCTAACACAATTTGAAGGAACTTAGCTGTATGGTTTATTAAATTAATTTCATAAATGGCGGCGTCTCGAAATACGTTCAATTTGCACCAGACCTAATCAAATACTTGTACTATAGTAAAGCAAAACTAAGAATTTGCGTTTATAGCCTTAATTGGACAGATCCTTGACTTAGCTTTGTATGATATACTGACAATTACTGGACATATTACAATAACATTTTGTGAACATCTGATAGCAAAATCATTATTACGAAAGCAGTAAGTATATGAACATATCTAATACATCGATGATATATGAAAACTGTTTATGATCACGAGTATGATTATGAACATACATATTGCTTAGGATGTTGCAAATAATAACACATTCATTTGTAAATACTCATCATGGATTTATACAAAAACATAATAAAAACATTTTAAAACGTATTATTCGACATATTTACATATTTCGTATGGAAGTGTTCTTCATTTCAAAGCTACATGCCCCAAGAAACAATATTTATGTTTTTGGTAACAATCATAACGAACAAAAATGATGTTTGTTTAAATTACACAGATGTTGTCAAATGAAATATAGTTTTGAATTATTTTTTATGCACAATATAGTTATTCAAGTCTATACAACTATGGCTAGCGTGATTTGTTAACACTTTGACTGACTTATATAAAACTTCCTATAAACAACAGGGCAATGATGGGCCTTAAGCCCTCATCTGAGTTCAAGGACAGGGAATTTGCCTGGTGATCTAGTTGTTGACGACACTTTATTAAGATTCAAACAAAGCCTTCATATTAACAAGATAAACATTCTAACCAAGTTTCATCAAGCTTGAGTCATCAATGGAACCTCAGGGTCGGTAAAACTTTTTCTCAAACATTTGACCTGGTGACCTCTTTTAGCGCACCTAACCCAGATTCGAACCAGGTCTAGATATTTAAAAAAAAACATTCATATAAAGTTTCATCAAGATTGAATCAAAGTTTTTTTTTAAATTTGATCTTGTGAATTAGTTGTTTTACTTACGTAAACTAGATTCAAACCCGGCCTAGATAATGACCATATAAATATGCTGCACAAGTTTCATCAATATTGGATAACATATTTGGTATCTTGAGTGGTCTCGAATTTTCACGACGCACTCCCAACACCGCACCCCACACACCGGAAGACGACGGACACCGGACATGAGGTAAACACAATATCTCATTTTGAGCACTTAATGCCCATTTGAGCTAAAACAAGATATGTCTCTTGTTTGATTGTACCTTATTATATTTATGTAAAATGAAATAATCATTATCTTATAAACTAACATGTACACAGCATGTTTAAGCAATCTTCTACATTTAACTGTCATTAAGTAATAAATAAAGGTCTGTGTTGCATATACCACATTCCTATAAATACAATTATCTGGACTGACATGACTTTAATTAGGAAACATTTGAAATGAAAATAAAAAATATAATCTGAATAAAATGAGTGCACAACACGTACCGTCTATATACGTACATACATACAAAACAAACATGCAGTTCAAATGCAAAATTCTATGTTATTAATGACAACAAAACCGTAGATTGAAAGTAAATTACACGAACTAAATAAATTCCGCTCATATGAAATTGTATCATTTTATTCTAGGACTAGAACAAAACGAAATTGATTACAACAGTTAAAATAAATATTTACTATAAAATGCGGTTAATATATGACTAAAGGTATAAATGATGTTATGATACGTATGGCTTCCTATATTTGCAAATGTGCACCTATTTTTTGCCTATATTGTCAGTTAAGGAGTAAATGTGTCAGATTATTGTGGTTTTGAACTCTATGATGTGGTCGTTTTCCAAAATCCAACTAGAAGTGTTCGTTTGTGTGTATTGAAGTAGACAGATGGAGGTTGTGGAATGTTAACAGATTTGTTATTGATGATTGTCTTGCCGATTGTATCCACTTGACTTATGGATTTGTCACCTACGACGAAAACCTGCTCTGTGGCTGCTACGTGTAAATTAGCTGTGACATAGCAATGTTTGAATGCACCATCCTGAAGTGTGGCTGTGACTGCTCCAGCCCTGGTCAGTGTGCAAAACTTGTCATTGGAATTGTCTGTCACGTAGATCTTCTTAACATCAGGGCTTACTCCAACGTCTAGAACTAATCGAGCAAAACAAGTTGCACAATCTTACCATGATTTCTTAAATAATATAGATTGGCTTATTTTTACTAATTGCACTATCAATCAAATTAGAAAAAGCATAGAATAATATAACAAATTCATAATATTCAAACCCATCAACATAGAAGGAGTATTACGACTTCATGAAACTACATATTGAAGCCAGTTATTCTTTAATTACTGTACTACTTTTGATGCTATGCTTGATGCGATGAGATTAGTTTGTTGTAAATAATATGTTATAATGACATGAGTGCATATTGACAATGCGTGTAATTGTAACAACTTATAGAACATGAAAGTCGGTCCTATACTACGGGCCTGTAATGTGACATTAACAGCCGCATAAATACAATATACGCGCGGGTCGAATATTTACTAATGTTTATAGAGACAAAGGCCATGCATACGCAATGAAAACGCAATGCGCAAAGCAATGCTTAAATCGGAAAATTACCATGTTCTCGTACGTTACCTGTGTTATCTTCAGAACTGTCTTCGTATAACTTCTCAACTAACCGTCCATCAATTGTGTATTGGTATAACGCAGTACCGGAGGTAACAAACAGATCATCATTGTGATACGCAATTCCCCTACAGACATGATCCATTTTAAGAGCCTTTATCTGTATAATCTTTCTGTTATCTACACTTAAGAAATGAATCCCGTTAAGAGCATCAGCATCATATTCGCTTACAGTCACAGCCACCTCGAACAAGTTAATGTTACACATGGACCACGGAGAAGTAGGTAGCTTTAATTGATCAACCACCCTGTACGCCGGATCTAGTAGTTTTACACAGCAGTTGGTGTAATCCAAAATAACGAGATCCCCGTTGGACACCTCACATATAACAGTTATGTTACAGTTCATGTTATCAGTTTGAACATTATATTGTGACATCTCCTGAATGCAGACAATCTTGTTTGGATCAACGTTATGTTGTGGTTCGCCTATGCAACTGGTGATTTTCCCGAGATCAGTGCGTTTTTCAAGACATTTTTTGAATATACGGTTAGGCTGGAGTTTAATTTCAATTCCATCATTTTGTTTCATGCTTTTAATGAGTGATTCTGTTGCTGCGATTTGATCAAAACATATTCTTAACGAAATAAACGACCGTTCGGGTGACATATTATCTTTCAGTTTAGTGCCATATCCATTTAGCTTTGAAATAAATTCTAAGCATCGTTTGGTGTTATCTTCTGAAAAGGCATTTAAGCTCGCATGTATTGTTTCCAATTCTCTTATTGTGTTTTGCTGAAGCCGGTCAAGATTCTCGTTAATCTGTCGACGTGCATCACGTATTTCTTCCAAAATATGTTCGTACAAAACTTAAAGTTTTTCTATGTTCTGTATTTCTCTCTCCAATATTTCCTGTAAACTTGTCTGTGACTGTTCAATTGATTTCGTCATTTGAGCTACGTTTAAACGCCATGTTGCTGATTTAACCTTGTCAGCCAATAGAACTACGTGACTGCATTGCCTAAAAGAAAGAGCGTTGAAATAAACAAATACTTTTAACTATTTACTATTTATGTTTAATACTTAATGGTGATGACGATGATGACGATAATGACGATGATGAAGATAATGACGATGATGAAGATAATGACGATGATGATGATGATGATGATGATGATGATGATGATGATGATGATGATGATGATGGTCAAAGCTGTCAATTTAACGTTTATGTGTGATTCTTTAACGGGGACTCCAAACTGAATTCAATAATCTGCCCCTTACACCTGTCATCAAATAAAAAACTCAATGTCCAATTAAATATCCTTTAACACCGATATTGTAATACACCAAGCTCTATCTATACGCCTATCTCTGCTCTGCTTGAACTACTTGGCTTACATTTTGTCTGCAAGAACCATCACATTGCATTACTGTTGTACAGGGGATTGATACGAGGTTAAAGCTTTTCTGTAATAAGGATTCGAAAAATAAGCATAGCTGGTATTTTTATAGTCGTGTCGGACCATGACCAGTATTTTAACATTTTGATCCGAACATATTTTATATAACGTCGTGCTAAGACTATATGTCTTTGCGGAAACCGTATCCACTACAAAAAAGCATGCAACGATCATAATATGACTATTCCTTAAAATGACTTGTCACTCACTTATGATTCCGAAGGTGACATACTTGACAGAGCAGCTTCTTATGATCTTCACATAACATCGTCAGTTTCTCAGTAGAGTGCTCCTCACATAACTCCAGATCATGACCCCTCGTCGTGAAAACAGGCCAGTTGTCACTTTCACATTTTGATATTACTGGATGATTTTTCAATACTTTGTTGTGCATTACCATACATTTATCGCATAATGATTTGGAACATGTATGACGATGATACGATCCTTCCTTGGTTATGCCTTCATCTTCGCACATTGAACAACTCACGTCGTAAAATAGATCCGATCCTTTATTTTGAGATGTTTCAAACATCGCAGTCATTTTGAGATGTCTTTGTTATACTACTTTCGATTTCCCTTTATCAAGGCGCGCTAGTTGATGTGTGCGTTCAGGCTTGTCGATCCTGTTGTAGGTCGACTACTTTTTGTGATGTGGTTTATGTAGTCTTTTAAGAGTAATGTCTTATGTTTTATATATAAAACGTAAGAACAGTTTTGCCATCTATTTGTATAAACATGTATATACCATCCAGGCACACAGGTTTTAAGTTCGCAGTTAACAGACAAATTATTTATCCCCAGTATCAAGATTAAGTCACTTATCAACGCATTACATAGATATTACGCCGCTAAAATCGATAGGTCTTTAAATAGACTGTCGAAGTAGGAAATCTATTATTGGACTATTCAATAATGTAAACTACCCATGTTGAATGTATCGTTTTTTTGTAAATTGATAGACATTCTTCGGCTTATCTAAAAGTAAACATTTTGGCGATAAGAATCATTCTAGGCCCCGTGTATATTATGTATTGCTAGATTATGCGAATGTTGTGTAAGGTACAACTGTACAAATGAACGAGTGTCAATTGTTTAAAAAGATGCATGTACAAAGCCTTCAGGAAAAGAATTATATAATGCAATAAACAAGATTTATTTACTCAAACATTACCATTAAAAGTGGTCATAAACTTACCAATATTTTTTTATATTTATTAATAAATGTATTATAACTTCAAACCTGCACAATATATTTTCTATGGAACTTTAAAAAATAGCTCGCCCAATTGAAGACGATCAAAATACAAACAAGGAAGTGTTTATTGTCAGCATGATATTTAATGGTGAAATAACTGCACTTTAAACTACCCTACTTGGTATAAGAAATATATCATTCGTAGTATAATTCCATACGAGTAACTGGATGCATAGTCAAAACAATTATATTCAGCAGCTTAAGATTGTTTGACTGAAAGGTCAACAGTAGATCGTCCGCATATAATTGGTTTATTATCAGCTGAAGAAAGGACAAGGTTACGGACAAACTACTTAAACGAGCAGATTTTCATTGTAAGATATTTATATTTTGGAAGAAATATCAGAACCTATATTCTCTTATATCATATAATTTCCTATATTTTACTTGAAGTCAGTTGCCTGAATAACGTCTTGTTGATTAAAAACAAATAAGTTTTTAAACTATAAAATGCACGTTTTGGTTTAAACTAACAACCGACGGATCGATTTGTCAAAGAAAATTAACAATACGTGTTTATAATAATATTTGTCAAATCAAACAAAAAACAAAATTGTTGGTCAAAAGAGATATGTGCTTTATATACATGCGTGCGTTTATTAAACATTCTTTAATTTTCCTTCACTCCTTATATGAAGTTATATGTTCAAAGATTGTTTATATTAAATAGTGTTTGTCACTCTCTTTGTTTTACATTAAAAAAAAATATACTTGATTACATTAATGTTTATGTCCGACTCATTAGATAACTCTGCGTGATGGTATTTTGAAATAAATTACCAATTATGTAATTATTTTTTAATATTAAGTCAGAATACATACGTACCATGGCATTACATCCGTTATCTACTGTTGTAGCCTATTGTGCGAGTATCTGACTTAATTTGTTATCGTTTTTATAAAGCCTACATTTTCATTTGAACTAATATGAGTGTAAATAAGATGCATATTTGTCATCTGATATGGTAAAGTGTATAGAGCAAGTCAGTAAATAGATGTCTTATGACTCAATGCATGTTCGTTATGTGTCCAACATAAGCCAGTGAAGTCCGCATAGGCTATTCAGGGACGAAACTTTCCGCCTTGAAAGGGATTTTTGTTTAAACGAGAAATTCTTTGAATGAATACATCTATTGTCGCGGAACGTATCACACAGGCTTATCAGGGACATACTTTACGTACATGCAATTAACCCGGTTTTCCCAAAGCGCGACTCATTTGACCCGTGATATGACATTGAAATATCGGTGTCAGATACTGCATCACTTAAATGCTTGATCATTTACTTTGCTAGCAAGATGTTTTCACCAGAACTTTAAATGGGTGACTTGCATGCTTGTTTTAAACAATCTTTTTTTGTTTATTATTGTCTTAGCTATGTTTCTCTGAAGCTCTTTACATATACTACACGTATTCGTATGATTTGATTGGTTTATTTTATTTGCTGTCAAATTTCGACAAAGTATTTATTGGCAAAAATAACTATTTATATAAATTTGATTATGTATATTGTAGTTTCGTTCAAATCAATATGATTATGTTATTGATAAGATGTTGTGAAAGTGTCCTACCTGATTAGATTGTGAAACCTCTATATGAATTAATTGTATTTTAAGAAAAAGATACAACAATTAGGCTGTCCGGCAAGCGCAGTGGTTAGTACACGCACTTATTAACTAGGCGATCCAGATTCCATCCCCGTTCGCGAGCTTGTTTGGTGGTCACCATAACGGACAGGTGGGTAACAAAGCCATGTTATTTACTGTTAGGATTGCTGGGACACCCTCCGGGTCCGCACATAATGCAGTTATCAGGTGCACAAGAACCTCATAAACTTCGAAATACACAAACACACTAAATCCACTAAATCATGTGTACCAGTATATCAAATACAAATTATATATTTGAATGTTATATTGTCCTATTGTTGTGTAATATATCCGGTGAGGCTAAGAATAGATAAACGGCGATGGAACTAATGTGTGTTCTGATTTTGATAAATCCACGCCCCTATTTATAAAGATATCATAAATTTACAACTCCGAACTTCTGGCGGGTATGATTATGTGTTATGGCGTTGGACGTGTAAAACATGACGTTATGTAATATGTACGTGTTCAGCTGTTTTGTTGCATTCGGTGTGTACTAAATAGTGGTATCATGTTGTTTTTATGTAGAAACTAATTCATTTTTTACCATAAATGAATACTTCATATTTGATTCCTAGTAATATGTTGTACCTCCGTACATTGACTGATATGCAAGCATATTAACGCGATAAAAATAACAGTGCAAACCTTTGTTGCATGACTAGATTATCATAGATGTATGATAAAGAGATATATCGGCGCATAAATATTGTCGTAATCTATACACAGATAATAATTCACCGCGTTGAAAAGTAGTGATACATGTACATGTAAATTAAAGGAGCTGTCAACCAGATTGACGAAGAAAAGAACAGTTCTAAAATACCGTATTTTTTTACAATTATTAGTTTATATTCATTAAATTATCACGACTGGTATATTACATTACTTGAAAAAACGTGTTATGTTTTCATATTTTCATTATAATCGTTAATAAATTTTACGATGTGAAATCGAAAGTACATCGCGAAAATAGGTGACATAACGATATACACACTATAAATAACGCAAGTAGATTGATCATTTTATATATAAAATATATACAATTCACAACGCATGCGTAATTTGCATTATTGGGTTTACCACGTGACGACGATGATCAATCTACTTGCTTTATATATAGTTAACTGGTAGTCACCTGGTACACATACCCAGTAAATTTGTATTACCGAATACATCTAATATAAACACATTATCACATATATTGATGCAAGTTTCTACATATAACTCTGATTGAGCTCAAAATAAAAGTATTTGTTGCTCATATCACATTCTGACATAAACAGTGTTTCTATAATTTTGATACGCACTGATTGCACCGAATGTGACTGTATCTACTATAACTACGGCATATTTAAAACGAAACAATGTAATTTAATTTGAATGAAATTAGTACATAATACATCATGTATTGTTTAAGTTTTTAAACTTAAATACTTTAAACGATCATTCAATGTTTTAAATAATATAAAAACCGTAAATTACACGCACTACATACAATCCGTTCATATAAAATGTATCATTTTGTGCGGAAGAGAATAAAACGTTTATTTTTATTACACACGCTACTTACAGATTTGCAAAAGAGATAAATTTAACATATGGCTAAAAGTATAAATGGTGGAATGCGTAGTTTCATTCCTATATGTCCATAGGTCAATAAAAAAATTGGAATTGTTTTTGTTTAAAATCAATGATGTTGTTGTTGTCAAACAATCCAATTAGCAACGTTCGTGTATCTGCATTGAAGTAGAGAATGCGGGTTGGGAAATGTCAACAGCGCTGGTTTGGGGGACTGTCTTGCCGACTGTATCCACTTGAGTTATGGCTTTGTCACTAAGACAAACACTTGTCCGGAGGCTGCCACGTGTAAGATAGATATATTACATCTAAATGCAGGATCATCGAGCGTGGATGTCATCTCTCCACACAAGGTCAATGTGAGAAGCTATCGGTAACATAGATTCTCTTGCTATCAGGACTCACTTTAACTCCTACAACTAAACAAGAAATACAGCGTACACAATCCGGCCCCGATTTCTTGAGTATTATTATTAATTTTTCAATAACATAACCTTCAGTTCACGTATCCAATATCAGCGAATTTTGCGAAAACACATATCGTGAAAAACCCTTTAAATGAAACAAAAAACTAGAGAATTAAACAATATGAATATAATTTTATAAAATACCATCAAATTTAAAAGAGTAACGCGACTTCATGGTTTTAGAGCCGTAGGCAATTTATTCTTTAAAACTTCAGAACTGTTGAGAAATCCGGACCTGTAGTGAGTTTTGAGCGGTGTTGGTTATAAATAACTTTTCATTATTCAATTGTGTCATGCTTTAGTTATTTGATAATATGAATACCTGCCCAACTATTTAAATTAATCGAACAATATGATGTGGAACAGGAGAAGAGTACATGTTTTCTATGTACGTAATTGAAAAACTCATAGACCATTAAAGTCGGCTCTTCCACATGTGTCTGTCTTATGAAGTTCACAGCTGTATCAATACAATTGTCACGCAGATCACATCTTCAGCAAAGTATTTCCAAGTAAAATTCAAGCATAAGCGATGTAAATACAATGTGCAAAGCATTGCTGATAATCGAAAGAGTACAATGTACTCGTACATTAATTGTATTTTGTCCAGAACAGTTTTTGTTTAACCTCGTAACTGTCACTCCATCCCTTAGGTATTGGTACACGTAGTACCGGACGTAACAAACAAGTATTAACCGTGATACGCGATTCCTCTACTTACATGCTTTTTCATTTGAAAAGTCTTTAAAGGATAAATCTTTCCTTCATCTACCCGTAAAAAAATAATCCCATTAAGACTATCAGCTTTATGTCTGCTTACAGTAAACGCCATCTCGAAGGAGGAAATGCTGCACATGGATATTGGAAAATTAGTTAGCTTTACTTGGTAAAACACCTTGTATGCCTTATTGAGGAGTTTAACACAACAATATGTGCAGTCCGAAATGACGAAATCCCCGTTTGACGTCTCATATATACCAACTTATGCAACATGGGTTGTTATTAGTAGCGGTTCGAACTCTGTACTGTACCCTGTCCTGAATGCCCACAATCATGTTAAAATCAACGTTATGTTTTTACTCGCCTATAGGACTGGTGATTTTCTAAGATTAGTGCACTATGAAAGAAATTGCATCAATTCACCGTAAGGCTGGAGTTAAATATCAGTTCCAACATTCTTCATAATTCTTTTAAGGAGTGAATCTGCTGCAGCGGTGTTATCAATACATTTTTAACATAATAAACGATCGTTACGGTAACATATTGTCTTTGAGCTTAGTGCCATACATCTTTAGCTTTGAAATAAATTCAAAGTATCGCGTGGTGTCATCTCCGACAGAAGCATTTAAGCTGGCATGTATTGACTCCGATTCTCTAGTAGTGTTCTCCTGAAGTCGGTCAAGATTCTTTTTGATCTGTAGACGAGCATCAAGTATCTCTTTCAAAATGTGTTTGTAAACTGCTTTAAGTGATTTTTTGTTATTTTCTTCTCTTTTCACCATGTCCTTTAAACGTGTTTGTGACTCTTCAATTTTTTTCGTCAAGTGATCAAGGTCGATACGTTCTGCATTTGATTTGGCTTGTTCAGTCAATGTAAATACCATACTGTATTGTCTAAAAATGGAAATGTGCGTATTCTTGTAGATTATTTTGAAGCATATGGCACGTCTTACGTCATGTTGTTATGTCGATCTTAATGTTGATGATGGTGATGATGAAGATGATGGTGTTAATGATTGTTGAATTTGGTGTGGAGGACGATGAAGATGATGCTAGTTTCGAAATAATATAAATAATATCTACTACTGTTACTGCTTCTACTACTACTACTTCTACTATTACTACAACTACTACTTCTACTACGGTTACTACTTGCATATAGCTGTAACCTACATAACACCTTTTGTAAGTTATCCAAATGCACATTTTCACTTTCGCCAGTAATTATCATATCATCCTCCATGCGCTGCACTCCAGTATTCCTTGAAGAATTTGGTCCATTGTGCGTTGCCATAAAGCTGAAGAAACCCCGTATAGCATTCGGTTGTTACGGTACAATCCTCGCTTGGTGATGATCGTTAGCAACTCCTTGGTTTCGTCCTCGCATTCTAGTTGTAGGTACGCTTGTCGTATATCAAGCTTGCTGTATTTTCGCCCATTTGGCCATTTGGCGAACATGTCCTCGATTCTTGGGAGAGGATATCTATCAATCCTGATTGATTTATTACCGGTATCCTTGAAATCGCCGCATATTCTCACATCGCCGTTTTCTTTTACGAGAGGAAAAACCGTTGTCGCCCATTCACTGGTGTCCACTTTCGAGATGATTCCTTGACTCTCGATACTGTCAAGTTTTTTTTTCTATTTTTTGACTTAATAGAGTACGGTACCCTCATAGCCTTTATGAATTTTGGCTGAGCATTTTCATTTACGGTGAGCCTTAATTCCCTTCACTTTTCCTATACCGTCACTAAACACGTAATTAGGTTTGTCAAGTATAGAATTTAGACGTACCTTCAGGCCTTCCGTTGTCACAAAGTTCACGTTAACATGTGTGTCACAGTTCAGTTTGACTCAGCCAGTCCCTTCCGAACAGTACAGGTCCATCACCTTTTACGACGCAAAGTCGCATTCCGCGATTGTCCATTACAACTGACATGCCCCATAACTATCCCTTGTTGCCGTATGCAATCGCCTGAATATTTCGTCAGTATGGAATGAGCAGGATCGAGCTTCATATTTCCGAATCGTTTTTGGAAATCTTTTTTTGATATTATTGATATAACTGCTGATCCTGTTTCAAGCTCCATGGGTACCTCGACATCGTTAATATTCGGCTTAACGATTAATTGCCCGTTGTCTCCTTTTTCACAGTGTTGATCACTGAAACGTTTTCTTCCATATTCTGCACCGACTTAAGCTTCCTACATTTGGTTTGGTTGAATCAATCTTTATCTTCACACTATACATCTTACTGCTCTTCACTCTGATGACTTGGTTTGGATAACATGTCACTGATGGTTTGTTTGCATCACTTGTTTGGTGTTGTTGGCTGGATACTGTGTTCGAAGCTTTAGGGTTATCTTGTCTGATTACTGTGTTCTGTGTTGTGCTTTTATCCATTTGTAACTGTTTCATTTGACTGAGTATGTGTCCCACTCCTGAGAGGGTAGACAAGGTTTGTTGGATGGTTGTATCAGGATTAAAGGTCAGCGTCCTCTCATTCTTTGTTGTCATTTCTTGTAAAACTGCTGTAGTATTGATGGACCAGTCATGGCATATCCTATACATAATCAAAGTCAATGCTTCACTTTTGTCTTTTCTTCTAGGCCAATCTTCTTTCAAGAATGTTGTATTGTTGATAGACTTGGTGCAGTTTTGGATGTCAGTTTTAATAGATGTCCTCAAAGTGGCAAGTAATGTGTCCAACTCCTTAATAGTATTCCTCTCCAGTTGATCTAAAGAATCATTGATTTGCTTGCGTAAAGCATTGATTTCTCCCAGAATTGTGTTGTAGGATTTTTCAAGGGACTTCATACTTTCCTCAAAGTCATCCTTCTTTTGAATGAACTGTCCATGTAATGTATCGAGAGTTGCCGACAACTGCTTGAAGTCTCCTCTTTGATGAAGGTCTTTCACTCTGTCAGCTATGAGTACCACATAACTGCATTTCCTGCAAAAAGTACCCCGCTTTACATCATGCATGTGTTTTGCTAAGAATTGTTAATATTCAAAGTTACAAAAACAATTTTGAATCATAAAATATTTTGCCACAGTTAATGTATTTCCACCGTTGTTTTACAATGTAATAAGATTTTACTATCAAATTTTATAGAAATGTAACATCCTGACATCAAATAATTATGTCATACATGCTTTTATAAACATCTCATTTTTATGATTTGTTGTAAACGCTTAACTTTTAAATTATATGTTAACATCTACTAGTATAATATTCCTACGTATTACATTGGTGCCTAATTGTGTTTAAGCAACAGATTGCTTTTTTAGCCCTATTGCTTTGTGAATTATTTATTAGAATTTTTAGTAAGACAAAAAGTTGTTTTAGACAGTTAAAATGAAAAGTCGCGTCCAAGGGCCAATACTGACCTCTTACTTAAACAAATTAATTTGGATGGATGGTCAAAATTTGGTTTAGATATAAATTGATCTCAATAGGGAGTGCATCTGTACTTACTTATGATTGTGGACATGGCAGGCATGACATATCATCTGATTGTGGTTCTCACAGAGTCCTGTCAGTTCTTTCTGATGTTCCTGACATATCTCTAGTGCATCCACATTGGAAGCAGGCCCCTGGCTTATGTTTTCCTTGCCCAAAGTTGCATGCTTTTTAAAAAGAGAGTTATGGAGGTCCACACATTTCCCACAAAAAAAACTTTGAACATTCCTCACAGTAAAATTCAGCCCCTGCATTTGTGTCATTCTCCTGACACGGGAAGCAACAAAAGTCATAGAACAAATCTGATCCTCTATGAATAGAACTCTCAAAATTGGAGGCCATTGCTGTAACGTAAGACTTTGAAATGTAAGTTGAGGAGTAAAAAGTTACCCTTTGTACCGTTCTCACACGATGTCTACTCACATGATAGATTTGGATATATATGATATAGTGTAAGATAACCTATATCTTTATTACCAGATAAAATCGGTAGCTGAGCATGTTTAAATGGACATAACTACTCTATATTTAATCTTTATTGATAATGTATGCTATAATTAAAGCTTGTCCTATTTAATTTACTTAGCCACTTAGTAACTAGATAATAATACTTTCTCCATCGTTCACATCAACAGCGATATATCATCTATTGCTGTCCAACAGGGAATGATCAAGAATAACAAAAGGTGCTGCTCATAAGGGGAATGGTGGAAGCCAAATCATATTAGTGATATTATAAAATAGTTAAATTAATCCAGAGAAATGTGTATCCAACACATGTAATACAACTTTTGTATGCAAACTGTATTCAAATTGCCATTGAATAGTGGTAAGAATGTATATTATATTAAAAAAAAATGTTTTGTGTTGACCACCCTAGAAGGGTAGGTGGCCTAAGGTGGGTTTAACTAAAGCTGAGCGCAGCACCCTGCTATTTCACTCTAGATCTTTCCCTAATATGATTATAAAACTATACGAGACCATACTGCATTTCAAGACCAATATCGATTTGAACGGCATGTAGCTAGTATTCAAGAGATTACAAAGATCCACCGCCAATATGTTATTTATTGTATTTTTTTTCTATCCATACATCTTAGTTTAGAGATTTATGGTTATAATTCAGAAGACACAAGTGCACATGCCTCTTGTGTTCAAATATATTATATAAACTTCATAGGAAGTGAAAGGGAATAGTAAATATTGCAGCCCGAGGAGGGCATTGTTTACTATACCCCTTAAGATGCCTTACAGTTCATATGCAACATCCCTATCGGCTGGAAATGCATTTATTATCAGCATGCTCTGCAGCTTACTTTTTTAGGGAGTTATTGCCCTTTGATTAATATTATATTATTTTCTTAGGATTTTTATGCCCCCCTTCTTCGTAGAAGAGAGGGTATATTGTTTTTGGCCTGTCTGTCTGTCATTCTGTCCAAAAACGTTAACATTGGTCGTAACGTTTGCAATATTGAAGAAAGCAACTTGATATTTTGCATGCATGTGTATCTCATGGACCTGCACATTTTGAGTGGTGAAAGGTCAAGGTCATCCTTCAAGGTAAGAGGTCAAATATATGAGTCAAAATCGCTCAAAAAGGGGCATAGTATTTCTCAAACACACCACTTGTTTTTTTTTGTTTTTTTTAGGGGGTGGGATACTTAAGGGCAGGGCTTCCTTTTGTCTCCAAGTATTTATATAACTGTTGTTTAAAATATGAGGGCATTATTATGACTGTACTATGAGACAATTTCTTTAAATGGTTACAGGTAGTGATGTAAATGGCCCAAAACTGTGTTAGAAACGTTTAAACAATTATGTGGTGTACAACCATATGGTAATTACTCATAAATCAGTTGTTTTTTTTCTTTTTTTGTTGTTGGAGTTTTTGTCATTTAGGACAGTATTTCAGTAATATCCCGGCGGGGAGTTTACAAACACACAATTTTCCTAAGATAGCTGGTTAACCGGTACTAAGTGCGCATAATTATGCCATTCACTGACAACTGCCCTGATTGAATTAGAGGTAGGAGAAGAATTGCCATAGAAAGGATTTATTGACTAATCCCCACATAAGTTATATAGCCAGGGCGGGGATCAAAGCCGGGATACCCGGATTTGTAGTCCAGCACTCCACCAACTTAGCTTAACACCAACCATATTAATAATACTTCCTCGCAAATTATCAAAAGAAGTTTATCATTGTAAGAGTATTGAGAGGGAACTAGTATCGTGGATGGTACTCTTAAATTTTTTTTCCATGTTTGAACACTAACAAGGACTATATCCTAACCCCCTCCTACCTGGGAAATGGCCACATGTGCATTATCGCTGGGTGAGGGCATAAGGCTAGAGAAGGAAACGCTCGTTTCTACATGAAATGGGCAGAATATTTGTAAACCCTGCGTGATTCTTCCCTTTTCATCGCTTGGGTGAGGTTATAATACTGGAGGGGGATGTTAGTTAAATATTTGAGAGGGGCGAAATGTTTATTTACCCTGCATGATTCGTCCCCTTTCGTCGCTTGGGTGAGGGTATAATACTCTGGAGGAGTGATGTTCGTTAAATTTTGGACTGGGGCGGAATGTTTATTTACCCTGCATGATTCTTCCCCTTTCAAGGGTATGATGTTGTAGAGGGGAAGGTTTGTAAACCCTGTGTGATTCTACCCCTTTCAAGTGTATGATGTTGTAGAGAGGAAGGTTTGTTAACCCTGTGTGATTCTACCCCTTTCAAGGGTATGATGTTTTAGAGAGGAAGGTTTGTTAACCCTGTGTGATTCTACCCCTTTCAAGTGTATGGTGTTGTAGAGAGGAAGGTTTGTTAACCCTGTGTGATTCTACCCCTTTCAAGGGTATGATGTTGTAGAGAGGAAGGTTTGTTAACCCTGTGTGATTCTACCCCTTTCAAGGGTATGATGTTGTGGAGAGGAAGGTTTGTTAACCCTGTGTGATTTTACCCCTTTCAAGGGTATGATGTTGTAGAGAGGAAGGTTTGTTAACCCTGTGTGATTCTACCCCTTTCATGGCGGGTGTGAGGGTATCGTGCTGGAGAGGGACTTGTTTGTTAATACTGCAGAGTGGCGGAATAATTGCTTACCCTACCTGATTCTTCTCCTTAAATCATGGTTGTGACGATATTATTCTGGAGGACGATATGTTTGTGAACCAGTATGATTTTCCCCCTTTCGTTGCGTGGTTGAGGGAATTATGCTGGATTTGGGAAGCTTGTTAATCAGAAATCAGAGCGGATCAAAATGTTTTTTAACTCTGACCGATTTTCCAGATTAATTGTGGGAGTGAGGGTATAATGCTTGAAATGGTTGGAATGTTTGTTTACCTTGCATAATTATTCCCCTGTACCACAGGATATCCTCCATGCAGTTCTTACACGTGTGATTTTTTTAGTAGAATTTATTTGGAATGTAGTGAATAAATAGGTGTTCTAATTTATTTACTGGTACTTTTGTATCGCAAAATAGTAAAACAAGATTAATTGTTGTGTATACATTTTATTGTGAAAGGTAAGTTTCCTACATTCAAATTTCCATAAAACAGCGAGACATTCCCACTAACAATCAATTACATATGAAATAATGAAATATATGTGCATAATACATGTACATGCATATTGTTATCTTAAATTAAAACTTAAATTCTTGTCATGTATACATCTGCAGAATGTCTTAACCCGTTTTTTATTAGAATGTTATGGGTAAAAGATCTTAAAACAAAACATAACAAAACTGATTCATATATCGTCCCCTCCCCGCGAAATGGCCAATCTCAGTTTTGGCACGAAAACGGGTTTTGACATTTTCGCAATGGTGAAAACGACCCGCTTTTCTCCGCGAAATATTCCAAGGTCCTATCCAATCGGCTTACCAAGTTATGCCCATGTGAATGTGTGCGAAAATTTCCAAACTAAAAGTAAATTTCCAAATTAAATGTAAGCAAGATAAAAAAATATGAGAAAATTGTCTAACTCAAGCTGTAAAAGCTTGAGTCAGACAATTTCCTCATATTTTCTACAGAAAAAGTCACACGTCACTTTAAACATTATGACACATGTAGGGATATTTAAAAGGGCATTGTGCAAAGTTTAAGCTTCATTCTGCAATTTAAAAAAAAAAAAATGAAGTTTTTTCCTTCTCCTGAAAACTTGTAAATATTGAGGTTGGCCATTTTCGCGGGGAGGTGACGATATGGATAACACAATCCAGCAATTCTTTCTTTCAATTGCTCAATGTTGTCCTATTTCCTCTTGCCCTGTTGATTAAAATTGAACGTTTGCCCTTGTGCAGCCCCGGGTGAAAAAGTGCCAGATCCGAACTGGGTGGATCCCTGTGGAGAACCCTGGACGCCTTCTTGGCTGAATCCGTTCTGAGTTAGTCCTCCACTCTGTGAGAAACCATCCTGCGTGAATCCACCCTGTGCGAATCCACCCTGCGGGTCAATAGACTGGAAACCCTGGCCTCCTTGGGGCCCGAAGCCCGTCTGAGGGTTCGCGGGTCTGCCTGCCGCAGGCCTACCTTGCCCAAAAGCTACCGGCCCAAAGCCGCCACTCTGTGGGCCGGGCCCAAAACCGGGTATAAAAGTGCCAGATCCAAACTGGGAGGATCCCTGTGGAGAACCAGGCCCCTGGAAGCCTCCTTGGCTGAAGCCATTTTGAGTTAAACCGCCACTCGGTGCGAATCCACCCTGTGGGTCAATAGGCTGTAAACCCTGGCCTCCTTGGGGCCCGAAGCCCGTCTGAGGGGTCGCGGGTCTGCCTGTTTGAGGCTGACCTTGTCCGAAACCTACAGGTCCAAATCCAAAGCCGCCACCCTGTGGGCTGGGACCAAAACCATCAGTGGAGCCAGCTAAGGGATTCGTTGGATCGATGCCACCGAATCCAGGCCGTCCGCCTGTTGGTGGGAATCCAAAGGGAGGAATGCCGCCGGTTGGACCGCCGAAATTGGGTCCAGTTTGACCACCAAAACCAAAGGGGTTTGGACCTGCACCGAACGTGCCCTGGAACGGACCGCCTCCGACTGTAGGTCCGCCAAAGCCACTTCCTGGTTGACCAGGGAACGGTCCCATGGGTCCTGGACCGCCTCCGACTGTAGGTCCGCCAAAGCCACTTCCTGGTTGACCAGGGAACGGTCCCATGGGTCCGGTGCCCGGGCCTCCCTGGCTTATGTCCGTGTTTGTGTTAATCGCAAATGGATCAATCCTGTTTTCCGGCATCAAGCCCGTCCTTGCTGAAATGAAAGATGGCAAAGCTATTTTTGTTTTCATTTGTATAATAATAATTGAATAGTTTTACAGTTAACAATTACATTAACATTTGTATTTTAGTGCGGCTCTGCAATGAACCGTATATCCCAAGGCGCGGTACTTGAAAGCGTCTTTTGACAGTGATCCAGCATACGTCCATCAAAACGTGTATTGCAATCCAAATGCATTTGAGTGATGTCCGCAAAGGACGATCGGGGCTTCACATTACCATTGTTCAAATTGTTTTAATATTGTCAATTTCTACCATAATTCCAGTGAGGGCGGAAGCTGCCAACCAGGATTATCCCTTGCACGACAAAGCGCACTGGATGTTCTGGAACGACACTTTACGCACGAGCATTCTGCTCACGTACATAACTAATTACGGTAAACGTACCCATGTTCTGTATGTCGGCGGCCGACATCGGGTTGTACCAGTTGGCGGCAGTAGTGCGCCCAATGACGCAGCAGGCGATGGGCGTCCGCGTGTTCCCGTTCACGCGGCTGTCACGTGCGCCGCCCAGACCCTCGTCGTCACGCTCGAGCTTGATCTGGCAGAAAATACAACAAGCACAAGTGGTGTTTTGTTGTTGATGTGCAAAATTAATAATAGGAGGCTATGGAATGAGAATTGTTCAGCGTTTCGAGTTTGCTTTAAACCGTTCAAAGGTGGTGACTCCAGCTATACTCATTTGTGTGGTGAGTTAATGATATGAGCCGCGTTCTGAAAAAAAAACTGGGCTTAATGCATGGTCGTAAAATGTCGTCCCATATTAGCCTTTGAGTCCGCACAGGCTTATCGGGGACGACACTTTCCGCTTACACTGGATTTTCATTTAGAAGAGACGTTCTTAAAACGAAAAAAAAACTACATAAAAATGGAAAGTCTCCTCCCTGATTAGCCTGTGCAGATTGCACAGGCTAAGATGTGACGACACTTTACATACATGCATTAAGCTCAGTTTTCTCAGAACAAGACTCAAATCATGTTGTATCTGATTGTTTGGTTATCGGTCACTTGCAATAAATAAAGGACCTCGCGCTATTACATAAGGGTTCTCTCCTGCTGGTGCAGCTGACTTTTCTCTTGGTTCATATTTAATTAAATATTGTTATACAAACGAGCATAGCTTGATGCCATGCCATTATATATTATACATTGTAGAAACTGGACTAGACAACTACTAGATAAGACAACTACTAGAAATGTTCGATACAATCATCTTAACTGTAATTCTGAAACTAACACTGACCATTTATAGTCTTAGACTGTTTGCAAATCTGACAGACACATTTCTGTTTGCAAATCTGACAGACACATTTCTGTTTGCAAATCTGACAGACACATTTCTGTTTACAATTCGATTACACAACACATATACAACTATCATCAGACAACGGCATTGTTATATCCGATTATTCTGAAGCACATCACTGGAAAAGCATTTTATACCGACCACGAACGATCTGCCGACGATATCGTTAGCGCCCTCTAGCGCGATGACCCCGTCAACAAACTGTGTGGATACCAGGCCGTCGGTGGACTGGCGGATGTTACCAAGGTTACCCACGTGACGGAGGCTGCAATGTAAACCAGGAATATTAATTTAATTATAAGAGGTTAAATTGGGAATATTACATTACTATAGCGGTGTTGTTCTGCTGTGTTGTAACGCACAAGTTCATTATGTGGTGTTATATTCCCTAAGCCCGCATGCAAGTCAAGTCAAACACCGTTCATTTATTCATACCACTTCACGTGGCAAATGAATAATGCATTGTAATACTTGGCAGCAGAAACAAACACAGTTACGAATATACAAATATTAGATTATGTTTATAAGATCAGACAAATATCAAGAAGTTTTAGAGTAATAATATGTCGGGTAATTTTGGAGACCAACATGTTTTCTTATGAAGGTATTCTGGGCGATTGAAATTGGAGTGCGAACACCATAATAGTAGTCAGTTTTCACAGCGGTTGAATACGGAACCTGAGAAATACGGAATTCCTTTCCAATAGTTTGTATTTTATTGCGAAAATAACCCTGTGAGGGGTGAGGCATACTATAAAAAATATATATAGTGAGATAAATAAACATATATAAACTATTATTTTTAGCGGAAAAACGTTTCTAACTTATTTAAATTTAACAATTGTATTAATATATTAGATCAATATGCATTATCAGTTTATATCTACACTTCGACTGTTTCAAATTGTATATGGTTAAACATACAATGCAAAGTTCCTTTGCGACCCGTGCTGGGTATTGCCCGGGTTGAAGTGGGGTCCCACGCGAGAGCACCCGGCCCCGATGTCTCCGTAGTCGTGCACGTGGATCCCGCGCTCCACCTCGCTACTGGCTACCGGAAGTCCGGAGAGCTGGAGGCGCACCTGCACCTGCTGTTGACCCTCGCCTAACAACTGAAACCAATGTTCAATAACTTAAAATATACTTATACAGAATATGAGTTTAACTGTTTCTTTAATACAGGATTTATTGTTAAAAGAACTATTTTTGTTTTCAACTTACATAAATGGAATAAGTAAAAAACTACTACAGGAAAATAGCCTGCGATTTACATCTTATTTACTTGCTTTCGTTGTATTCTTCAAAAATTTCTTCAATCTTTAGTTGTAAATAAGCATTAGCTTGCTTAATATGTAACCTCCATTAAATTAGGTTTTTATTACCTATATAATTATTTAGTGTCCTATATAGTAACCACACCTTCTATTGCCTACTTATGGGTCACTAACCGTTGTGAACAAATGTACTATTTCTGCCATGTCAATTACCGGTAACTGCTGTTTTGTGACCATTATATGTGTCGCGTTCTGAGAAAACTGGGAATAATGCTTGTGCGTAAATTGTCATCCCAGATTAGCCTGTGCAGTCCGCACAGGCTAATCAGGGACGACAATTTCCGCTTTTATGGAATTTTTCGTTTAAATAATGTCTCTTCATGGCGAAAATCCAGTTAAGGCGGAAAGTGTCGTCCCGGATTAGCCTGTGCGGACTGCACAGGCTAATCTAGGACGACACTTTACGCACAAGCATTATGCCCAGTTTGGTCATGTCAAATACCGGTAACTGCTGTTTTGTGACCGTTATATGATCGGTTGATGACCAGACGCGTGTAAAGTATAAAGGTGACTCCATCTCTGTCCTTTTTATTAGACGAACAATAATTTATTGATGTCCAGCATTTATTTCCTAGTGTTTATGTGTTGTGTAAAATTATATATAGTGTTTGAATTTTATGTAAATATGTTAACAAACAAAGCATCACGCAGATCCTTGTATTTGTTATTTACCGCGCAAATAAATACACATCCATTTAATACTAATTGTATTGTCTCATTTTATAACATAAAATAAAACAAGTTAATCGGTGAGTTCTGTGTACAGCGCCAAATCCAAATTACATCGTTAGCATTTGTATACGATGTTTTATGTCCATTTTGATGCGTATAAAACTCAAATTAGCAAAAGAACGGCCCGTGGGCCATTGCTTGCTTATGGACATGAGGACCTTCTTGCATTCTTCTAGCACTCGCATTTATCAACAGTGACATTAAATTAAAGGGACCTTTTAACGTTTTGGTAAATTGACTACACTGAAAAAAATGGGTATCGGATTCGCAAATTTTCGATGTAGTTATAATATTTGTTGAAACGGTAATACTGAACATTTACCATGCTCTAAAATACCCATTATATGCATCTTTCGACGATTTAAAAACCTGAACATTCTAAAGCGTTGCAACGCGAAACAATTGAATAATTTGGAGATTTCTGTTGTTATCATTATCTTTTGTGACACTACGAGGATAACTTATATAAAGTATAAAATACACCACTCACTGAATGAGCACGAATGCATGGTCGAGTGGTCTAAGCATTTGACTTTTACTCCAGGGGTCAGTTGTTCGAACCCAGTTGCGGATTACTTTTTTTCTTTATTTGTTGAAACGGTAATACTGAACATTTACCATGCTCTAAAATACCCATTATATGCATCTTTCGACGATTTAAAAACCTGAACATTCTAAAGCGTTGCAACGCGAAACAATTGAATAATTTGGAGATTTCTGTTGTTATCATTATCTTTTGTGACACTACGAGGATAACTTATATAAAGTATAAAATACACCACTCACTGAATGAGCACGAATGCATGGTCGAGTGGTCTAAGCATTTGACTTTTACTCCAGGGGTCAGTTGTTCGAACCCAGTTGCGGATTACTTTTTTTCTTTATTTGTTGAAACGGTAATACTGAACATTTACCATGCTCTAAAATACCCATTATATGCATCTTTCGACGATTTAAAAACCTGAACATTCTAAAGCGTTGCAACGCGAAACAATTGAATAATTTGGAGATTTCTGTTGTTATCATTATCTTTTGTGACACTACGAGGATAACTTATATAAAGTATAAAATACACCACTCACTGAATGAGCACGAATGCATGGTCGAGTGGTCTAAGCATTTGACTTTTACTCNTGATTTTTTTACTGGAGCTTTTTAGTTCCAATGTTTAAATTTATCAATTTAAAACATTTAATGACAAACTTCAATACATGCCAAAATCTGTGAAAAGGTCCCTGTAAGATTACTCCGGAACAAAACGTGTAATCAGTCGGTTTTGAATTGTCCAACAGTGGCATGAAACAAATAGTAAAGTATATTGGATCATTACCGGATTGTTCATATCACATAAGGATATTTAATTAATTTTGATAAACACTCCATTTTTAGTGGTAAAACACTATTAACTTTTGATTGGTGGTTAAACAAAATATAAAGTCGCGATAACAAATGTTCCAAATTCGCGACGTGCCTTCTTCCGTTCCCTCGGGGTCGAAGCGGTGGTTGAAAACATAATGACACACCCTGATGACTCATTCAACTCAAAAACATACACACGCATATGAATGTTTTGATCGATTATTGATTCGTAATTCGAAAATTATCCTATATCTAAGGGCAATACAGTCGATATGACATGCTATTGCTAATTGTGTTAAACGTTGATTCGCCGTAGGTTTTCTACTTCGAATTTCGATGGCCATTCTGTCAAATATATTTGATAAAAGCATGCTGATAAAAGCAAGCTTATGTAAAAATGTAAACCGGGCCCGTACATAGATATAATTTATGAGGATTGTTCATGAATTAATTGTACATTTGAATGCCGAGTGCACTATGACAGATAACTCAACAGAAGAATGCAAAAAAGAAGTAAAAAAACAAAACTCCATAATAATCTATCATTCAATCAGAATTAAAAAAAAATAAATTATCACATGTAGCTTAATCGTCTGAAAGGACTCTTCTATCTATCTCACTTACGAACTGCCGGAAGTCCACCCGTCCCTTCACGGTGGTCCACGTGTCATTGAAGGTGCACGTAGCGTACCGGAAGTTGTTCGGGTTGCGCGCAAGGGTCGCCATCATCATCGCCATGGGCGACATAGGGGGCGCTGAAAATGACACAGAAAATTAGAGTATACGTAAAGCCGTGCGGATTGACAGTGTCTGTTTAAATGCAGAATGAAACTGCAGCGCACGAATATCATGCAATCATCAAATATACAATAAACGTAATTAATTTTAAAGGTTAAAACGATTATGACTGTGAAAAACACACGGATATATCAATAATAATAATTTTGATAAGTTAATACAGCACATGTCTTTGAACACTAATAAACTATAGATGAACATAAACATACGGATTAATAAACTATTAATAAACTCCGTTTTTTAATGCCCAATGTCTAGTTTTGGTAGTAATGAACTGATTTAGATATCATGTTTAAGGGACTTGTTCACAGATTTTTGCATGTTTTGAAGTTTTTCATTAAATGCTTTAAAGGGACTGTCCACTAGATTTTGGCATGTATTGAAGCATGTCATTAAATGCTCTATATCGATAAATTCAAACATTTGACCTAAAAATCTGCAGTTAAAAAACAAGAATACAATTTAAAAAGGGAAAAAAAAGTAAACCTCATCAGGGCTCGAACCAGTGACCATCGGGGTCCTGGAGTAAAAACCAATTAGACCGCTCGGCCATCCTGACAAGTATGTACGATAGCCGTATTTTATACCATATATAAGCAATCCTCGTAGTTTNGAACAAGTCCCTTTAAACCGAGACTAGCAAAATTCGTCCAACAAAAACATAAACGACCCCACCGCCTTCTTTGTAAATTGGACGATTGGTTATTTTTGCATTCGGTGTTCGAAAATGTATGAATAAATAAATACAAAATATAGCAAAAAAGGGTACTAAATAGATCTGTTTAATCAAACAAAAAATCAACAGGCGTTTTAAACGTCTTGGAATTTAAATGCAACATTGATGTTATCAAAGTTGGATATAAATAAATACAATCAATCTATTACTATACATGTAAATACAAATTATATATAAAATCACTTACTCATTCCAGAGGGCATTCCCGGTCCCTGTGGGAAACCAAACGGTGGCTGTCCGATGCCGCCGGTGGGGCCCATGCCAATCGCACCCCCGGGGAAGTCCCCGGACCCTCCCTGAGTGGGCATACCCGGCCCCTGGCCTCCAAGCGGTGGCGGTCGGAACTGACCTTGAGCCAGGGACCCGACGATGAAAAGTGTCACAAAATATACGACGGATAAACCCATTTTTGTTTTGTATAAAATGTATTATAAATAATTGTATAATTATTATATAAATTAATATAACTATGATGTCATTTGAGATATGAACGTAAACACGTATTCCAATGCGTTTGTTAGTTATCAATCACTGTAATTATCCTAAATGATCTGTACTATTCAAATATATCCATCAGATGCACGTCAAATTTTTGTTGAACGAATCATAACTCGAAATAGGCGCGTTTATGAATGACTGACGTTCGAGATTGACAGAAATTGACGTTTTTTATTGGCGTTACGGAAGTTACGCATAAGCCGTTACGGAAAGGACTATGTAAATACACAGCGTAAACAGCTCGCTACGTCGACTGGGGTTTGATATGAATAGTTTTATGATTGATCACTTACTGGTAATGAAATTCGTGGAGAGCGGAGCAAATGCACATGTTTGTAAATAATAAAACATCATTAAACATGTCAGTCGACATGTACATAACGGTAACACGCTGACGTTCACACGGGGTTGGATACTTGATCGCTCTAACATTGTCACATTTTTGCGTCGGTGCACAAGTTTATGAAAGGTTTATTGCGTGTTCAGTTTATATATAATACTAGTTATCCCCATTATTCGCGCTCGATTAAGATAATGCGCCACATTTGGGTCGTTCAGGGAGACAGGCACGGCGAAGTCCAGCCATTATCGTTGCGACAGTCCCGCGGTAACCTGACAAACGTCTTTGTGCAATGTACGTTGCTGAACTAAGAATTTGAACGCAATGAATGCAGAACATGTTATCTAACCAAATCCGTGGCATAGTACATTGAAAGCGGCTAGTTTACTTCACAATCCAAGGGTTGCAGGTTTGAATCCCCGCTAAAAAAGAACATGATTCATACGTATTAAACGTATTTCATGTATAAATAATCTACTCGTCGCACATGACGTTTTACATATGGACAACGTTCTATACATAGATGGTGACGTCACTGCGTTATTGTCACCTCTATACTAGGATGCATCACATTCCCCTGGTCAATCGGAAACCCTCGGACAATTCCGCCATAACGGCGATCGTCTGTGACGGTGTGGTGTAGCCCACTGTCCGAAGAGTTCAGATTGTCCCCTAGTTTGGGGATTTGTGCTTCCGCCAAAATAGTTCCGCGTAGGAATGAATATTTTTTTATAATGAGAAAAACGGTGTTAAATATCTATTTAAAATGGAATGTTGTTTAAAGAAATGTTATTAAATTATGTTTAAGGGTGATTTCAAATGTCTGTAAAGAAGAATAGCAATTATTAGAAACATGTTTATCTGTCCTACTTTCGCTTTCACACCATGTTGAAAAAGTAGTGCTACCCACAATTCCTTTCGCGCTAGTACACAGGTGAGTAAGACCGGTGTGTACACAATGTATGGACAAAGCATTTTGTACATAACACAGCCGATAAAAGACCCAGTCTGGGATCGTATGAATCAAACTATTTTTTGTCAGGCGACTACAGAACCTGTCAATTTATTGCAACAATTTTACATTACGTTTTTTTTTGTTTTTTTTTCTAAACACATTTTCTAGGAATCTTCCACATGTGATTCATTTAAGGAATGTATTGGTCATACATGTTTACTTTTTGAATTTACACTTAAATCGTTTATCGCCGTCTTTCCCTGCCAGTAGACAGAATTTCAAATATATGTTTTTAATGTACAATGTAATGAATGGGATGATGACTACACATTCTCCTCTTTTTTATATTTAAACTTAGAGTGAATGAAAACCACAACCAAAATTCATTTGAACTATCAAACATATATACTTCAAGTCAAGCTCAAAATAATATGTCAACATACAATATTAAATAATGTAAAGTTTTGATAACTATATACAACGGGAACTGTAAGTTAAGTTTTTCCCGTACGCTATTTGATTATAATGTCAAATCTCTTGCCAACACAGACATTTAAAACTAAACGTGACGACTTAAACAGTATAATTATGCATTTTCCGCACTTTGTATTAACATTCAGTCTGTAAGTAATTAAATGGGGCTTCAATAACAGATTATTTTTTCATCAGATAATGATCTATCTACTTAAATCTCCTGTTTGCAGTTTGAATTAAAGGCTGCTGTCTGGGACTGTAACCTTAGCGAAACGGCCATTTATGACATTAGTACACATTCGGACATTAAGGCGAGAATTGCAGCAGCCAAAACATCCAGTAGCCAACTGGATGAGAACTTGATCGATTGTTTTCCAATGATTAAAAAAACACACACAACAATATCGTCGATACATAGTGCACTTCAGAGATCAACACATATAAAGTTATGTCCATGAAATACATTCCAATATTATATACTTTAATTTTATGTTGTTCTACTTTTTATATATTTGCTGGGAACAGAGGGAGAGAGGCTATAAAGGTCCATTTATGTGTAGTGACATGAACTATGATCGTATAAAACTTTGGACCTTCGGNTCAATTTATTGCAACAATTTTACATTACGTTTTTTTTTGTTTTTTTTTCTAAACACATTTTCTAGGAATCTTCCACATGTGATTCATTTAAGGAATGTATTGGTCATACATGTTTACTTTTTGAATTTACACTTAAATCGTTTATCGCCGTCTTTCCCTGCCAGTAGACAGAATTTCAAATATATGTTTTTAATGTACAATGTAATGAATGGGATGATGACTACACATTCTCCTCTTTTTTATATTTAAACTTAGAGTGAATGAAAACCACAACCAAAATTCATTTAAACTATCAAACATATATACTTCAAGTCAAGCTCAAAATAATATGTCAACATACAATATTAAATAATGTAAAGTTTTGATAACTATATACAACGGGAACTGTAAGTTAAGTTTTTCCCGTACGCTATTTGATTATAATGTCAAATCTCTTGCCAACACAGACATTTAAAACTAAACGTGACGACTTAAACAGTATAATTATGCATTTTCCGCACTTTGTATTAACATTCAGTCTGTAAGTAATTAAATGGGGCTTCAATAACAGATTATTTTTTCATCAGATAATGATCTATCTACTTAAATCTCCTGTTTGCAGTTTGAATTAAAGGCTGCTGTCTGGGACTGTAACCTTAGCGAAACGGCCATTTATGACATTAGTACACATTCGGACATTAAGGCGAGAATTGCAGCAGCCAAAACATCCAGTAGCCAACTGGATGAGAACTTGATCGATTGTTTTCCAATGATTAAAAGAACACACACAACAATATCGTCGATACATAGTGCACTTCAGAGATCAACACATATAAAGTTATGTCCATGAAATACATTCCAATATTATATACTTTAATTTTATGTTGTTCTACTTTTTATATATTTGCTGGGAACAGAGGGAGAGAGGCTATAAAGGTCCATTTATGTGTAGTGACATGAACAATGATCGTATAAAACTTTGGACCTTCGGGTAAGATAAGGCATCTCATTATATTACCATTAACATAAAATGATATTCAGATAGATCCATTTCACAACCAAATAATGTGGAACTTTTAGTTGTGGACACAAACATTGCTTTCGTGTTTCAAAGCATGTGTACGATGACTTCTTATTACATGATATCAGTTTAATAAAAATGTTGACAAATTGGAAATTAATGACCCATTGTGTACTGAAAATAACTTTGACATAAACCAAAATAATCTTATAACATTAATTCAATGCTTTTCACACACTTTGTGGTCACATCACATGAAGGGAGAAGAGAAATTACAGGTTAATACATTTCATACAAAAGAAACGAGCTTTCAATGACCTGATGACCTAGTTTTTGAAGCCACATATATGTCCCAGCTATTAACGTTTCTATGATATCATGGGTAAAAATAATCTGAGCAATCTTCAAACGTTTAATGTGGCTAATCACATAACGACAATACAGGGATGTTAGATATAAAGTTTCAACAAATGCGGGTCAATATTTGTGTATATATCTCTCACGAAACAAACATTTGTTTAGATAAATCAGAGGGCATTTACTCAATTATATTGCATTGAAATTATATTACATGACTATATAGGCGTGTGTTTGCAAGGGCAAAAACAATATGCGATATAAGCTCGAACGTCTCACATGTGTGTGTTTCTACATCATACAAATGAGGCAATATATGTATACGTTGTCTTCAGCTTGCCAGAGCACACGGTGCTCTTTGTGACTTTTAGTGATCAACCTATGTCCGTCGTTATTCGTCCGGTGTACGGTATGTGTTCCATGTCGTCGACATTCACCTTGTTACCAATGTAAAGACCATATTATTGAATAATTTTCATGAAACATAGACAGAAGAACGCTCGGCCAAGTTTAAGAATTGGTCACTTGGGTTAAATTTCAAGGTCACTTGATCTTATGACAGAAAAGGCTTGCGAACATTCAAGAAGGCGTGTTTTTTTCTCTAAATCGTTTCAAACTTGCTTAGAACATGTTTAATTATGTCTGGGCCGAATTCGAAAATGGCTCCAGTTTGTTGAAAAAAGGGCGCCAGGAGGCGTGGCAGTTTTCCTTCTATGTGAAAACTTGTAAACAATTTAGATATCACGTTATGCCCAATCTTTGAAAAGCTTAATCAGAACATTTGTGCTAATGACATCTCGGGCGAGTTCGAAATTGGTTCTTGTTCGTTAAAAAACGTGAACCCCAGATAGAGAGGCAGTTTTTCTTATTGGCTATATAATGAAACCTTGTGGACACTCTAGAAGTCTCATTTGTGGCCCAATATGCACATTACTTGATCAGACCGGTATATAATATATAAAATACCCTTGATATCCTAAACTGTCATTTAAATTTTAAATTTGTAATATTCCACTTTAATTGTTTGTCAATAGTAAATTTCTGAGGCTATTTTTTCTTTTTATTTGGTTATAGGGTTAATATTATATTTAAATTGTATATGCAAATGTATGAAATATGTGTGTTCATATTTTTTCTGTGTGTAAGTATTTGCCATTTATTTTGAGTTTTGGAGTTTT
>VMBQ01004592.1:0-24920 GCA_007657795.1 Dreissena rostriformis
CAGCATAAAACCTGAACAGACTGCTAGTTACTCTCAGGCTGTTCTGGTTTTTATGCTGTTTGCATATAGCCATTTTCACTTTGCTTCTGAGCAGGAAAGGTTTATGGTAAACAGGAGTGACTTACCCTCATCCTCAGCCTTGTGGGCCAACATTGGTCCAGCTATGCAGTCTCCTATCGCGTATATACTGAAACCAGGAGACAGTGGAATTAGAACTATCTGTTCATTTGAAATTGGAGGCTTCCTACGAGCAAATCAGACATTCAAATTTGCAAGGCATGGTGCCTAATATATTGTGAACAGATGTAATGTGGATCTTCACAACTTTGGGAAAAACTTATCTTACCAATACTTACAAACAATGCAGACACCTTTCATTTACCAGTGGAACAGAAAAACAATATTTAAAACAATAAAAGTCTTTTAAAAAACAGCATTGGAATAAAATATTGATGCTTAAGTTTTGTCCTAAACAATAATTCATGATTGTTATCATTAGTAAAGGGATTCTTGGACCCCAGATTCTTGGGTCACCAAAAAATCTTAGACACTAGATGCTTCAAACACTTTGAGAAAACTATCTGACCCAAAATAAATTTGACACAACCTAACTTAACATATATCCCAACCAGCAACGACTGTGTAATATTCACCATAAGAAAGCTAAATATTAGTACTTTAAAAACAACTTGTCAGGAATTGGTCACGAAAAAACAAAAACAAGATGACTATGATGGCCCTGAAGCATTCACCTGAGTTCAGGATACACCAATTGTATCAAAGACTTGATATAGTTATCAAACCAGCTTGACCTAGATTCAAACATGGCCCTGATAAAAGTTGAGCCATAAAAGTGGCTTCTAGTGTGGAAATATGGATTTTCCAAGATTTGACATGGTGCGCTTATATTTTGCGACACATAAATCAGATTTTAACTTGGTATCGTAAAGAAAAACATTCTTACAAAGTTTCAACAAGATCAGGCCATTTTCATATTTTCTTAGAAGCTTTTTGGATATGGAAAAAAATAAAGGCCATTGCCGAATTCTTTTAAGACGACTTGAGAACATGGTCATATGAGAAGCTTTGCAAACAAGGCAAAATAAAGCCATTGCTAAACTCTCTTTACCCTTTGCATGCTGGGAAATTTGTCGTCTGCTAAAATGTCGTCTGCTGAATTTCAAAAATTAGCATTTTCTTCCATTTTTTTTCGAAGACCACTATCAGAATAGCAAACAGTTTGGATCCTGATGAGACGCCACGTTCTGTGGCGTCTCATCTGGATCCAAACTGTTTGCAAAGGCCTTCAAAATCCGGTTCCAGCGCTCAAAGGGTTAAAAGTTTTATGAATAAGGCTATTGCCAAATTCTTCTATACACTTTGTGAACAAGGTCATTATCAAAATTTTCTGTATGGAGCTTTATAATTATGAGCCTCGCTATGGGAAAACGGGACTTAATGCATGTGCATAAAGTTTCCAAGATAAGCCTGTGCAGTCTAATTAGTGACAACACCTTCGGCCTAAACAAAATTTTCGCTAAAAACAAACTTTCTTTAAACAAAAAAATACAAAAAAGCACAAAGTGTCATCCCTGATTAGCCTGTGCAGACTAAACAGGATAATCTGGGAAGACACTTAACCCACAAATGCTTTCAGCCCAATTTTCCCAGAGCAAGGCTAACAAGAGCTGTCAGAAGACAGCATGCTCAACGTTTCTCAGTC
The DNA here is from genome assembly GCA_007657795.1 of Dreissena rostriformis. NCBI lineage: Eukaryota > Metazoa > Mollusca > Bivalvia > Myida > Dreissenidae > Dreissena > Dreissena rostriformis. The sequence continues at coordinate 1,724 of VMBQ01004592.1, forward strand.
TTGATAGAGTAATAAATGCTTGATATTGAAGCAAAATGAGTATCGAGAAAGACAGCATTTGGCTATTTGCATAAATTGCATTTAAAGTTTTTATTTGTGTAGAAAAAGAAATATAATCATACACTTACCACATTTAATGTTATCCATCTTTGAAAGCCACTTATTCCACAGATGAAGTTTGAAAATATTCAAATAGGAAGTAAACATCTAAAAAAATCCAACTGCAAGTAACAAAACTGAAGGACCGGCAAATAGTATATATTGAATACTATCTGTTTGAAAAAGTCAAGGTAATAAATGAAAAAGTTATGGCAATTGAAGCAAATTGAAAAAACTTGACCTTCAAGGTCAAGGGCACACATAAAATATTATAAGAGATATTTTACTTATGTCTGGCATGAGTGTTGTACCAAAGTGTTCAATTTATAAAACTTAAACGAAAATGTCTAAGTTAAAAAGGGCATAACTTAACTAAACAAAATGTGAGCAGCTTAATTATACATGCATCTTGTAGAAAGTGTTCAAAGTCTCAAAAATTCCAAGTCTGAGTTTAATATCTTTGATAGTCTTAAAAATATAAAAATTTAACAAAATATTTTAAGTTTAACAAGAGATGTGTTTGTCAGAAACACAATGCCACCTATTGCGCCGCTTTGAAATAAAATTTCTTTTTATCATTTGGCAGGTTTAGAAATTATCTCCCTTTTAAGCTGAATTACTTCCCTTGGATTGTGTTTTTTTTCCTTAGACCTTGAAGGATGACCTTGAACTTTCACCACTCAAAATGTGCAGCTCCATGAGATGCACATGCATGCCAAGTATCAAGATGATGTCATCAATAATGCAAAAGTTATGACAAAACTTTAACCAAGGTTAAAGTTTTGGGACAGAATGACAGACAGACAGGCCAAAAACAATATACCCCCTATTCTTCAAAGAAGGGGGCATAAAAAGGGACATATTTGTAAAAAAACTGTTGACAGAGTTATTAAGCTAGACCTACACATGAGTACTGTCAACATATGGAAGTAGTCCAATTCTGAATTGATTATCTTTGATAGTATTCAAATTATTGGATGTAACTGAAGATTTAACCCAAAATTCTGAGTTAAAAAGGGGCATCACTCTAATAATAATGCTGATAGAGTTATGCAGCTTGACCTACACATGTGCCATGTTGTCGTAAAAACATATTTCAAGTTTGAGTTTAATTTTTTTTTTTTAATATTATTATTAAATATTAATAAAAATTCACCGGACACCGACGCCGCTCAGGTGATGACATAAGTTCATAATTTTTTTTCAAACGAGTTATGAACCTTGACCTACACAATTGTCTTGTTGCCATAAAGAAGTATTCCAAGTTTGAGTTAAATACCTTTGTAGTGTTAAAGTTTTAGAAATTTAACGAAATATTCTAAGTTAAAAATGGGCATAACTTTTAAAATATTGTTGACAGAGCTATCCAGCTAGACCTAAACAAGTGTCTTGTCCCCATAAGGAGGTAGTCCAAGTCTGAATTGATAATCTTTGATAGTATTCAAATTATTGAACTTATTAAAAAAATTAACCCTAAATTCTAAGTTAAAAAGGGGCATAACTCTAAAAATGATGCTGACAGAGTTATGCACCTTAACCTACACAATTGTCTTGTTGCCATTAAGAAGTATTCCAAGTTTGAGTTAATTATCTTTGATAGTGTTAAAGTTATTTGACATTATAAAAAACATAAACCAACGCCGACGCCTGGGCGAGTAATATAGCTCTCATTTTTCTTTGCAAAAGTCGAGCTAAAAAGGCAAAACACAGAATCAGTAGCTACCTGGGCACAGAGGTCTGGAATCTCTGATTGACAGGGATCCTGCCTCGGTTGTCCGTCTGTATGTTCAGCTCCTGGAGACCGAGATTCTGGGTGTACGGACGTCTCCCAATGCACACCAGCAGTGTGTCACATACCAGCTGTGAAAAATAGATATTGCCAAGGTAATCCTTCATATCCAGTTTTACACAGGTTGAAACATTTATATATATTCTTACACAAAGGTTGAAACATTCATATGTTTTTTCCTATGTTACAAAAAAAAGACAAAGAGCCATAATTCTATATAAAACAAGGGACAAAATTGTCACAAAACCAGGTTTTCAATTTCAAACAGCTTCTCTGCTGACTAATTTTTACGGGTGTTGAAGTTTAGTTTAAATTACTTCATTAAACTATAAAATTATTATGTTTTATGTTATTGAAGAAGTGCAAATGTTTTACTCATCAAGTGTAAATGTTAACATAGCAACAAGTAATGGTTAGAAACCAAGTACAATGTACTGTTGGATGTGTATGTACTACTTCAATTAGAGAGCGGACATCATTCTGAATGTTTAAAACGCACTAAGTGACCCCGTGACCTAGTTTTTGACCCGGCAAGGCCCATGTTCGAACTCGGCCTTAAGATCATCTAGATAAAACTTCTGACCAAGTTTGGTGAAGAACGGATGAAAACTACTTGAATAAGAGAGCGGACACCATGCTGAATATTAAAAAACCCACTTAGTGACCCCATGACCTAGTTTTTGACCCGGCATGACCCATATTCAAAATTGACCTAGACATAATCTAGATAAAACTTCTGACCAAGTAATGATTTTAAAATCTCACAATAAACGACATAGATATGGCCCGGACAAGATCATTTATGGCAATTTTTGACATTTGAACTCAAATTGTGACCTTGACCTTGGAGATATTGACGTAATTCTTTTGAGCGACACACCGTCAAATGATGGTGAACAAATGTGCCAAATGATTTTAAAATATGACAATAAATGACATAGTTATGGCCTGGACAAGCTCATTTATGGCCATTTTTGACCTTTGAACTCAAAGTGTGACCTTGACCTTGGAGATATCGACGTAATTATTTCGCGCGACACACCGTCCAATGATGGTGAACAAATGTGTCAAATGATTTTAAAATTTGACAATGAACGACATAGTTATGGACAAGCTTGTTCCGGCCGCCAGCCCGCCCGCATTCGCCAATCTAATAACCAGTTTTTTCCTTTGGAAAACCTGGTTAAAAATGTTCCAGTCCAAAATCCTTCTTTCAAGATCAGCTACACATTAATATGATGCAACTGTCAAAGTTTGAGCGAGTTCTACCAATTCATTTAAGAGGGTTTAAACACAGAAGCTTCAGCGTACGAATGTAAGGATAGACAAGTGCAATGCGTAATGCCTTCCATTCTGTAGGGTCATTAAAATATGGCCAATAGAGAAGTAACGAGCTAATGATACACGTCGATGGACGCAAAAAACATTAGCTAACCACGAGAACTTCAAGCTCAGATGAGCTAAATATAGTGACCAATAACTTAAACTATGATTTCCATAGGTGGAATGTTTAAGATTATGACTTAACTTGAGCAAGGGATGTGCAGATAATAACCATGTTTAACTCGAGTTGCATCATTTGCAGATTTATTTTATCAAAGTCATTTTACCCACCTCCTCTTTTTTTCCGTTCTTCACTCCCTCGACTGCCACGCGAATGTTGGTGCCGTCCCTGGTAGCCGAGACCACCTTAGTCTCGAGTTTAAAGTCAAGTCCCTGCTTCTTGAGTATGCGCTGGAAATTCTTGGACGTCTCCATGTCGATGCCCATCCCTCCCACGTGACCCATAAACTCCACACAGGTTACAGCGGCGCCCAGTCTTTGCCATACTGAGCCCTGGAAACATGTAGCACTTATGTCAGAGACTAATGACATTAAGTTAAGAACTGCCATTGTAATTAAAAGGAGCTGTCAGAGGTCAGTGCACTTGACTCTCTGTCGTTTTATTTCTTAAACAAAACTAATTGGTTGTCACTCAGGAGTCAAATAAGGTAAGTTATTGTTGCTATCAAATAATTGATTATTTTTTTATTTTAAATATATTCTTCAAGACAACTTAAGCTTGACATTTTGAGCAGCAACCTTTTTTTTCCTTTAGTATCAGTGACCTTGACTAACAACAAATCCATGGGTAATCCAAGAATATAGGATATCAACTTATGAATTTACAATTATTTTATTTTTTTTAACAGCTAGTGCTACATCACTTATTGAGAAAATGACAAAAGCAAAAAACCTTTTTTTTTCTAATACATGAAAACAAGACAATATTTAAAAGAACTGCTTGAAATAACATTGTTGACACATTATCAAAGTTCAAAACTCCTTGGTGAAGTCATTTCAACCAATTCTTTTAGGTCAATTTTAGAAGCATCTCAAGATGCTATAAAGCTATTTACAGCTCTTTGGTTGTTGTGCAATTATCACATGGGCAAAACTATCCAATTAATTTCACTTCTGGAGTTCCCTTGCTTAAAATACGTTTAAATTACAATGTGATAAAGGTGGTAGCTAGCAGCCAAAAATCATAGCATTTTATGCCAACAGAAAGACCTACATATTGAAAAAAAGAACAACAGGCCCACTGAGTGACTCCAATATATCCTTTCCCAGTATGCATATAATAAAGAACTCTCCCCTCCTCACCAGCTCGACCCCGATGACCCCCGCCCCGATGACAATCATCTTCTCTGGGACCTTCTTTAAGGACAGCGCCCCTGTAGAAGACACCACTGTATCCTCGTCAACCTGAAAAGTTTGGCAGAAATTTACTGGTAAAAACTTTGATCTTGTGTTACATGAACTAGTCATTTTCAAATCTTCAGTCTATATCATTATAAATATCTTTTGTAAACATGGTCCAATAAATGTATAAGCAAGCAAACAAAATGCCATAATATGTTATTCTTCAACAAGGCTTACAAAAATTCAAGATTTAAGATTCAAACTTACCAGCTATCTTTGATCTATAACTAGTAGTATTAGTATGATTGTTATTATATTTCCATGACATAAAAGTTGAAACAATACTTTTGCATGCAAGTCATCATATACCATACATATTGCCCAATACTGAATTACTATTAAATGCAAATATTTGGAAAAAAAGATATGAGCCAATCATGGGAAAACTGGGCTTAATGCACGTGCATAAAGTGTCGTCCCATAATAGCCTTTGCAGTCTGCACAGTCTTATCAGGGACAACACTTTCCGCCTAGACTGGATTTGTGTCCTTTAAACAGACTGCACTGGCTAATCTGTGACGACACTTATGAACAGGTATTAAGCCTGGTTTACCCATAACACGGCTCATATAAAAAAACGTACATCAATTCCAGGGAATGGTGTCACTTCAGAGCCGGTGGCAATCAGGATGTTTTTAGCAGTAACGGTTTCAGTACTTCCATCCTCCTTGATGACTGTCACTTGATTTGGTCCAGAGATCTTGCCGTGACCTTTCATTGATGTGACCTGCCGAGATATCAACCAAGATAATAAGTTCTCCTTTTACCTAGTTAATAAGTTCTCTATCAAAGAAAAACATGTTTCTATCATCAGTTTTCCGGTTCACAAAATAAGACAAATTTGACTGTTGTCACCTTATGCCAACAAATTTTTAAAAGCTTTAACTGTTCATTCAGATATTCCGCTGCATTCTGCTTTGTCATGAAATATATAAACCTCTTATGTTTGAAATTGATACATCTAATTTAAGCTAAAAAAAATAAAGTATCACTTTCCCAAAACACAAATATGTGCAAAAAAAAACACAGTTTGAATTAAGTTCTTTGCTCAGGAAGAAACAGAAGCAGACTTATGCACATGCTCAGTGGCTGAACTATATCAGTAACCTACCTTTTTTATTGTTATTAACGGAAAAAAAAATATGTTCTGCACTAACCTTATTTTGTTTAAAGAGATGTGCAATTCCTCCAGTCAAGCCCTTCACTGCCTTGTCCTTCTGTGCCATCATCTTTTCAAGGTTCAGTTTGACCCCCGTCACTGGAAATAAGAAAACATACTTTTACTAATACATAAACACACACTTTTTTCAGTGTTGCCCATTTGTATACTGTTAAATTTTAATTCTCTTAGTCTGATTACCCTATGTGTCAAATATTTTGATACCTATATTAATATGGCAATAAATCTGCTCTGTGCATTTACTGCGGAAACATATTCTTTAAGAAGCCTGTTCTATAAGAACCCTGATTCACTTTCAGGCCTGGAGTTTAATTAATTGTTGGAATAAAGGCCAAATTATATAGTACTGCCCAGTTTGGGCATATAAAAAGTTCAATTGAGTATATACAGAGTACATTAGAACAGTTAATTTCAAAACACCTGTTTCTTCGTTTTTTGCCACTTTATTAACGTTTGGTTAGTGATATTCCAAGTTTGAATGTCAAACTCTGGAACTTTCATAAAAACATACATGCTTAGAAAAAAAAAAGTTTAATATATGTTATGCTTTCTGTTTACTTTCTATTCCTCTGTTGTGAAGGTCCTTGTCGACGGCCAGGTGGTACAGGTGTGAGTTGTTGAGGAGAGCCTTGGACGGTATGCACCCTACGTTGAGACAGGTACCGCCCAGTGTAGGGTTCTTCTCAATGCAGATGGTCTGAAGAAAGAAGAAATAAGTTTGATTAGACGAGTCTACTCTATTTGTTCTGGATTTACATAATCAAAAAAAGATAATTTACCTTTAAGATGAATATTTGGTGTTTACGTTGATTACTTTGTTTCACAGATTAACTAAGGAAACATCCCCAATTCTTTCTGANTGATTTTAAAATCTGACAATGAACAACATAGTTATGGCCCAGACAAGCTTCTTCCGCCCGCCTGCCAGCCAGCCAGCCCGCCAGCCAGCCCGCCCGCATTCGCCAATCTAATTACCAGTTTTTTCCTTCTAAAAACCTGGTTAAAAAGTGTTCACCAAAATATTATTACTGATTTGTCTGCTCATAATTGTTAATTTTATTATATTAAACAAACAAACAAAGTATAGACAAGTTAAATTATGGTAAGGACAAATGTAACTAATTGTATGGCCCCAGTATATAGCATGTCGATTGTGCCACTTCTTGCATCAATTCAATCACGAAGATGGCCATCCCTGGTGCTAGAGGTAGAGGGAGACCAAGAAAATCGTGGTCTGACTGTGTTAAGGATGACCTGCACACCTGTGACATGGGAGACACAGACCCACAGAACAGAAGAGCATGGAAATCAGGGGTTAGACGCTCTAGCCGCCTGCTGCCTACACCAGCTACTGGGACTAATCCCGCAGCAGATGACAAATAAACTCAGGATCAAGTCAAGTCAGTCTGACTAGACAAGTGGCTTTAAAAGTAAATGTTGAGCCCTCTACCTTCATTCCCAGCTGTGCAGCCTTGATAGCAGCCACATATCCACCTGGTCCAGAACCGATCACCACCAGGTCATTGTCAGCTCCAGTCGCGTAGTGTCTGTAACTGCCCGGGGTAAGAACGGCTGAGCATCTCTGCAGCTGCGGGACACAGGCACACTGAAAACAAATTAACATGATATTAACCATATCATTTATCAATTTCATAACTGTTATTAATAATGTGTGGCAGTTTTATAGCTTTTGAAACAAGTTCCTTAAAAAGACATTTGATGACTGTATGGTTTGACCACTATGCGCTAAATTAATAACAATGTAATAAAAAAAATATAAATTAAAATATGTCAACAAAAACAAAACAAAATTAATAAAAGGGAAGGGCAGGGCCTCAGAAGGGCAGGGCAGAGCTTCAAAGGGCACGGCGGGTTCCATGGGGGTTTAAAAGTGTTATGAACCTTGAGTGATTCATTTGATTATCCAAACACAACCAAATCGATTTTAAGCCTGATTTTCATGCCTACTGTACTTGGTACATGAAATTCATATTTTGTAGTTTGAAAAACAACATATTGCCAAACACTAATGTATACATATCAATAAAATGATTGACTGATATGTTAAATAGCAATAAGCCATGCAACAGAGCTTGAGTGTACTCCTTCTATTTTTATCATATCAAAATATGTTTTGAGATAAAAAGATAAATCACAATTGTCTATTCAGTATCTGCAATATTACTTCATTTAATAGAAAGTACAAGTTTACACAAAATTAAGATTTTTTTTTTATTTTGGTCTATAAAGCAATCATTATCAGTAAAAAAATTATTCATGGATAATAGTCAAAAACAAAAGTCTAATGTTTTTTTAGCAGACTGGTTTACTTTATTTTGGAATTATCATAAATAATTTGATATGACAGAAAAAGTTAAGAAACATGATATGCATCTGGTGAATTTCTGATGGAACACTGTAAGAGACTTTAGCTTTCCAACTATTCTACGGAATGTTTTCACTTTCGGTACGCAATCAAAGACAGGAAAGCCCCACCTCCATTATAAAGCAATGAGAGCACAGCTTTGTTTTAAACTATTTCTGCACCAAATATGGTGTACTCAAAGTGAAAACATTTCTAAGAATAGTTGGAAAGCTGATTCTTGCAACTTGGATTTGGAGGGATATTTATGTAAGTAAGTGTTAAGAAAGTTAAATTTTGATTGTTTGAGTTGTGCAATTACAGTGTGAATGACCATCAAACCGAATTATGCATGTTTGCAATGTATTTTTTTGGTAGCCAGAGTGATTCTAGTAAATGTTTTTGCAAGTTTGCTGTTTGACCACTGCTTTAGGGTGGACTTTAGCAAACAGGCATATATTTATTTTTTTAGTATGAAGTCTTCTGCATTGTTTGACCCCAAGGTTTTGAAAATTGGTTGAAAATTGATGGAGCTGAGTGAGCTTGGGAAATTGGCTTGTGTGCCGAGATCAGCATTTGAAGGGTCGAAGTCACCTTGTCATATATATAAGTAAACAAGAGATGTGTTTGTCAGAAACAAAATGCCCCCTACTGCGCCGCTTTGATTTTTTTTTTTTTTTACCTTTGACCTTGAAGGATGACCTTGACCTTCACCACTCAAAATGTGCAGCTCCATGAGATACACATGCATGCCAAATATCAAGTTGCTATGATCAATATTGCAAGAGATTTCCACATTTTTCGAAACCTAAACGCAAAACCTAAAGGCAAAACCTTAACGCAAAGTGTGACGGAATTTCAGACGGACAAACAGACAGACAGACCGTGTGGCCACTATATGCCCACCTTTGGGGGCATAAAAAAATAAAATAATATTGGCTGACTTTTTTGGTATTTATTGTGTACAGCAAATGGACAATTTTGAGGGTTTCGGGAGGGGTATCAGCTGGGGGAGCGGGTAGCAGTGCTTCAGCATGCATTGCCAAGGTTTTATGATTCAATACTGAGTGCCTATGTTCTACACATAAACTTTTGAAAGCTCTTTGTATAGTTAGACACTTGGTTATCTAGAATGGGGATTGACACTGACAGTCTCTAAAAGTTTCAGGTTTAACATTGCGTTGGAACTCTTGCTTGTACCTTCCCAGCAACTAATTTGTACACGAAGGTAAGTCAATTCGTTTTCCTGTACGCTTAAGAGTTCCAGTTCTTTTTGCATGGACGTGACACAGCCATTTTTACTGTTACGAAACCCCAACCCATTTAATATTTTTATACCGAAAATTCGGAAAATTTGACGTGACGAAACCTTCATAATTCAACTATAAAGAGAGACGTTCTGACACATGAATTTACGCGCTAATAAAACTTTCTTGTAAAAAGACAAATGCATTGTCGGAATATGTTGAAACTATACAAACCCGGGTTAAGGGTGCCAATTTATTGAAAGACGAAGCTAACATCATTGGACCGGTGGTAATTATTTACTTCAACACCGTTTATCAGAGGTCGAATCGTCCTTGACTTCCGCTACAAACGCTTATTGTATTTTTTATAGCAAAATGAAGCGTCTGCATGATTCGTAATGTTGATGACTGTGGGCGTAAGAAATTTCGGCAAATTTTATCAATTTTCTAACATACGACAACACAAAAAGTACAATTTACAATGTTCAAACGGTTGCTTAAAAAGGACTCGGAAAAGGTAATGCATAGGCAACCCATCAATTATATGCATATGCTGAATTTGAGTCGTGTAGAAGAATGTAATATAAATCGGACATAATATTTCGGATATTTCTAAAATTTTGATATGAAAGAATAATTGTCAATTTGACTTGATTAGTTGAACATCTTAACAAAAGTGATAAATGTTTTGTTATCTTATATGGAAATGTTTTGCGGATTATTAACTCTTTTTTATATATTTCATAATGATTTAAACCAAGTAGCATGTATTTCTGTCGTTTCCGGCCCTCTTATGAAATTTATCTCTGAACAATAAGTGAAAAGACTTTTAACACACCTGTTTTATATACCTTTATGTAGTTCAATTTGTAGTCTTGGATTAAAAGACAAAAAGTATTCAAATCGGCAATATAATGCCAAATTTCTGGTTAGTTTTAGCTCCCGTAAAGATTTATGGCATGTACATTGTTTCCCATCAGTCCTTCCTTTCTAATTGGTTGCCAAGATTTGTTACTATGCACATGTGCTTGTTCTATGAAAAATCATTACCTGCTTTCAATTTAAAACCATGAAAAGTCAATGATTGTCGCAATAATCTTTAAAAAAAACTGGAAATAAATTATAAGTCTTAAATAATATTAAAACATCAACTGTCTTCAGTGTGTTTTTTCCCCTTAAAATTTCAGGGCCGGTGAAAGGCCCCATTCCCAATAGAAAAAAAGTATATTTTTTTCCTAAATGGGTCCTAAAAATTCCCAATTGAAATAAAAAAAAAATATATAATCTAGTTAAGTTTTTGTTCATTTAGTTCATCTTCATCCAGCTCTGTAAGTTGAACCTTAGTAAAAATTATAATGAAAAACACTTTTATTCCCAATTTTGAAGCATTTGATAGCAAAACAACAACAACACTAATTTCCCAATTTAAGTTACAACGCTGCGATTTTTTCCAATCCAAAGGGACCCGGCCCCATTTCCAAAATGTAAAAAAAAACACTGGTATTGCACTTTTGAAGGTTTATTTGAAGTGGATTACACTGCCAGACCACTGGAAAGGGGCAGACCAATGGGATAAAGAAAAATACTATTTAAAGGTCTCCGGTCAACAATATTAAGGTAGCGCACCCGTAATGATTTCCCGTGTGTTTTTTCTTAGATTGAAGAGCCTTTTTTACCTGTTTACTTATGGATATCGTATTTAAGCAGAAGAGAATGTGTTGTTGTCGTGGCCAAGTGGTTAAGGCTTTTGACTAGAAATTTTTTGGGATCTTACCAAGTTCGAATCCTGCCGACACATACTTTTTGGGACGCATTTATTTCTTTTCTAACGCAATTTGATTTAATATAGCATACATGTATAAGCTATGTTGATTGTTAAATATGTTGCAATTTTTATGCACATTCTTCAATTTTTTAAATTAAAACAACGTTATGGCTAAATTGGGTGATTAACTGCTGAAATTACGAATCATGCATTTTTTTTTTTTATTTCAAAAAGTAAACGGTAAATCTGTCTATTTCTTTGTATTTTTGCTGTATATAGTGTATCACTATCTATAAAAACTAAGTTCAAACTAGTACTTAAATGAAGCTATTTTGAATTTTATGACACTTTGTTTTTAACCAACCCAATTTCTACTTTGCTGAAACCACTTACATTTCATGGCGCTCTTCCATAGATAACAAGTTATAAAAAATTAACGTCTGTAAAAGAATACTTATTTCATCTTGTTAAAACTTTAAACACCTTGACTGCATCTGTAAACACCAACTGCATGCCCATATTTGGAAATCTGGATGAATTATGGAACTTGCACATACCCCAGGGGTGCAAATAAACTGGACAAAAGCTGATTGTGGGGTGGTTTTAAAAAAATCAGTATATTTTTTTTAAAAGCATGGAAAGCCTACCTAAAAATTTGCATGTAGTTCAGTGAAATGATGCTGATAAGAAAAATAATACATTAGATTATATTTGGAAAGGTTACCATTACGGGTGCCCTACCTTAAGTTACTAAAATTATATATTGTGCTACGAGTAGGTAAATTTAAACAAAGTAATATTCATCTTAAAAAAGAAATGAAATTCAACTGGACATCAGATGAAGCAACAACATTAGGAATAACCTTTACAAATAATGAAAATGAAACAGTTCTACAAAATATATTGCCAAAATTACAAAAATTTAAAATTGTTTAAAATTGTGGCAGCATCTTAAACAAACACTAATCAGAAAAAACACTGTGTTGAAAACATTTGCACTCCCTAAATTAATTTATACATAAACAGTTCTCTCAAACCTTCCAAATGATATTATTAAAGAAATCAAATCAGAAATATTAAATTTCATATGGGACGGTAAACCTGATAAAATTAACCGAACTCAATTAATTCAATCAGTAGAATATGGAGGTATCAGACTAACAGACATAGATTCATTCCTGAATGCAATCAAATGCAGTTGGGTTAAAAGATATTTAGATAATACCAACACGAGTAATTGGAAATTATTCTACCAGAAAATTCTTAAAACATATGGTGATTCCTTACTTTTTGAATGTAATATCAACAATAGTATTTTAGATGAAATTTCAACCAAAAACATATTTCTATCGAATGTTCTATCGGCATGGTGTAAAGCTACTCATAATCTAGAAACCAAAATAAACAGTAAAACCATTTTATGGAACAATAAAGACATAACTACTAACAATAAAACGTTTTTCTATAAACATTGGTTTGAACGAAACATTAAATATGTAGATCAATTGTACGACTACAGAAAACATGACTTCTATTCTTTTGATAATTTATGCTACATATTCGGAATACCTACAAGCAACTTCCTGATGAACTACACATTGATCAAAAGTATACCCACACATATTAAAACTGTTACCAATACAAATAACACACCTTGTACTCAAAAAACATTTTAGAAAACATAATTGCAANAACATCATTGGACCGGTGGTAATTATTTACTTCAACACCGTTTATCAGAGGTCGAATCGTCCTTGACTTCCGCTGGAAACGCTTACTGTAATTTTTATAGCAAAATAAAGCGTCTGAATGATTTGTAATGTTGATGACTGTGGGCGTAAGAAATTTTGGCAAATTTTATCAATTTTCTAACATTCGAAAACACAAAAAGTACAATTTACAATGTTCAAACGGTTGCTTAAAAAGGACTCGGAAAAGGTATTGGATTAGCAAACCATCAATTAAATGCATATGCTAATTTGAGTCGTGTAGAAGAATGTAATAGAAATCGGACATAATATTTCGGATGTTTCTAAAATTTTCATATGAAATAATAATTGTCAATTTGAGATGATGAGTTGAACATCTTAACAATAGTGATAAATGTTTTGTTATCTTATATGAAAATGTAGTGCAGATTATAAACTTTTTTTCATATTCTGTTGTTTCTGGCCCTGTTATGAAATTTATCTCTGAATAATGAGTGAAAAGACTTAAAACACACATGTTTTATATACCTATATGAAGTTCAATTTGTAGTCCTGGATTAAATGACAAAAAGTATTCAAATCAGCAATACTATGCCAAATTTCTGGTTAGTTTTAGCTCCCCTAAAGATTTATTGCATGTACATTGTTTCCCATCAGTCCTTCCTTTCTAATTGGTTGCCAAGATTTGTAACTATGCACATGTGCTTGTTCTATGAAAAATCATGACCTGCTTTCAATATAAAACCATGAAAAGTCAATGATCGTCGCAATAATCTTTAATAAACTGCAAATAAATTTTAAGTCTTAAATATTTTAAAACACCAACTTTCTTCAGTGTTTTTTTTTCCGTTTAAATTCGGGGCCAGTAAATGGCCCCATTCCCAATGGAAACAAGTATATATTTTTCCCAAATGGGTCCTAAAATTTCCCAATTGAAAAAAAAAAGATTTTTAGATCTAGTTTTTGTTCATTTAGCTCTGTCAGTTGACCCTAAGTAAAAATTAAAATGAAAAGACTTTTAAGTTTTTAGTTAAAACGCCACGATTTTTTCCAATCCAAAATGACGCAGCCCCATTTCCCAAAATGGTGAGAGAAAAAAACACTGGTATTGCACTTCTGAAGGTTTATTTGAAGTGGATTACACTGCCAGACCACTGGGAAGGGGCAGACCAATGGGAATAAAGAAAATTACTATTTTAAGGTCTCCGGTCAACAATATTAAGTTACTTAAATTATATATTGTTTTACAGTTTCACAGGTCATAGTGCCTTTAGAACTATCTTCATTTCACATATGCAGTGCAATATAAATTTTGGCACATGCAAGACACTTTTAGTTTTAAAGAATTTTATACATCATGTTCTTATCCAAAAACAAGAAAATGTACGAAAACTTTAACTTTTTTATGTTTCTACAACATAAACAGTATTGGCAAACGAGATGTTCCAGCGATTTTAGCAAAATATTCAATTATCACTTTATTTGCGTCAAACATCACATTTATTAGACAAATGCACTTAGCCTCCAAAATAATAAACAACAATCCTACTGCACATTTAAATGTTGCTTTACCTTACCTTCACATTGCACATTATTTATTCTAGCCCAACCCGAACCGTAGCACATTGGAAGCTGAGGTAAATTACATTTTAACTTGCAATTAAGTATCTTTTTTAAGTCTTTATCTTTTGTTTAAAAAAAATGAGGCGTTGTTGCCAACAGTCCAGAAATCTTAGCTTTTAAATATGCATTCAGATTGCATGTATGCTACAATATTATCTATATTGTTGTGTTTCAAGCTTTTTGATCTTGGAGGTCAACAAGTCAAAGTCACAGGGGCTTGTAACAGTTAATTCATTTGCACATGATGTCTCGAGAATGCGTTGACCTTTGATCATGCAAATTGGTGTAGTTGCTTCTTGGGAGAAAGAGAATACTTTGAGGTCAACAGGTCAAGGTTACAGGGGCTTGTAACAGGGAATTTGTTTTGACGCTTTGACCTACAATCATTCATTACGTATACTAGAGGTTACATGGGGAAAAAACACATTTTGCTTTTTAGGTCACCCGATAAAAGGCCATGCAATGCCAGGTGAGTTTGTATCAAGAATTTGTTTTCTGCTTGATGTCTAGAGAACATTTTCACCTACGATCAACTAAATTGGTATGCTGGTTACTTTGGAGATAAGAAAGACACCTATTGATATTGAGGTCAAAGTAGATTGAAACATAAAATAGTTTCACACGATATCTAGAGAATGCTTACGATCAAAATATGTGTATGCTGGTGAGTCTTGACGATGGATGACTTCGTATTATTTTCAATTCAAGAGATCAAAGGTCAAGATCACAGGGTTTTGACTGTTGCAACAGTTAATGGCATACATGTTTTACAAACATCTCTTGTTTTACTACATTTGGAATGTAAACAAAATCTTACGTTTATATGAATCTACTTGATTTTAAGGTTTAATTATTTCTCG
Organism: Dreissena rostriformis; assembly: GCA_007657795.1. NCBI lineage: Eukaryota > Metazoa > Mollusca > Bivalvia > Myida > Dreissenidae > Dreissena > Dreissena rostriformis. The sequence goes on from VMBQ01004592.1 coordinate 17,103, forward strand.
GGAATAGTATTAATCTTTGATCGTCATATTAAAACAATATTCACTTTGCCACTATATTATACCGTATTCCTTCCGCACGTTCGATATACAAATGGTACTTGAACCTCTGTCTTTAACTTGCACTTTCACTTTGTATTGTTTTGTAGGGCTTTCTTTGTCCTTCATGCATGAAAAACTTCTCTACGCCAGATGCTCTTCAACTGCATTTCGAACATGAGCACAGCGCTGGGGCTTCATCAGAAACATCTGATTCAGGGGTATGAATGTTTATGGGTAATCCCCAATCAAAATCAGTTATACATGTATGATAATGGGTTCTTTACTGATTTTTAGCAATTATTTTGGTATGCTTCTACCTCCATTCATTTACAAAATCCCACTCTGGGCCGTCTGGGGCATAGTCATACAGTGGTTCTGTTCAGGTATTGAAAGGGACCTTTTCACAGATTTTGGCATGTATTGGAGTTTGTTATTTAATACTTTAGATTTGATAAGTGTAAACATTGGAACTAAAAAGCTCCAGTAAAAAAAAACAAGAATAAAATTAAAGAAAGAGAAAATATTAATCCTCAACTGGGCTCGAACCACTGACCCTTGGAGTAAAAGTCTAGTACTAAAACCACTCGACCATCCATGCTCGTACACTGAGTGGTAAATTTATACATTTTATAACCAATCCTGGTAATGTTACAAAATATAACGATAACATCAGAACTCTCCAAATTATTCAATCATTTCGCGTTTGTAACGCTTTATAACTTTAAGGTTTTTAAATCGTCAAAAGATGTATATAATTGATATTTTGGAGCATGAGGGTAAATGTTAATTATAACTCTTTCCTTGCAAATACATGTATAATAAATGCAACACAAATTTGCAAATCTAAAACAATGTTGTCAGTTTATCCGAACATGAAAAGGTCCCTTTAAGACAAAAAGGGACTCGTTAACAGTTTTGCAAAATGACAATTTTAGAGATTTAGAAACAAAATGCACTATTTTACATTACATTTATATCAAACAAGCAAAATAACCATCCTGAAAAAAATGAACATGTAAACAGTATTGGTATTTTATAGGCAATCATCAGTTGAAATCATAAATATAAAGGTTTTTTACACTTTTAATAAAAAAAATGATAAAAGCGTGTATTTCTAACATAGTGTTTAAATACGCTATTAATTTCAAAAGTCTGAATGGTTCAGTGGAAGCATTGTAAGGTTTTGCTCGCAATGGCCGAACAAATTAGGCAACCGACTATTCCAAATATTATATTTTTGGTTAGTAAAAGAACCTAATGACATCTTTTAACGATACAATAAATCTATGAGTTAGTCTCATGAATACAATTACAACATGAGGGTGTTTTGTTTTAACAAAAAATGCTATGAAATACCGGCACAGTTCACTTCCAATGCCCAGCACAAAAACAAAGATCCACAATTTTTGATACTGTATGATTAAGTGTGGATACTAATACCTATTCCAATTATTAAATATTGTTTTAAAAAGTAAAACTGTATGATCTAAGTTCAACTAGACTAAGCCATATCATATCTGATTGATTGTTAATAGATAGAGGATATTTGTTGGATTATGTGGAATATCGATTTAAATTCACGAGTGATCATAGAAAAATGACCTCATTTCACAGTAAAACAGTGAAAAATTATCAATAATTTTCTGTTATTTTTCCCTGTTTGAAACTGTTAATTCACTGATATTTCTCTATAAACCACTGGAAAGCATAAAATAATTCTTTGTATTTTTCTTTCCAGATCTACCCAGATGCCAATGATCATAAGGTGTCTGAGAACAGGTTAGAAAACCATTTTAAATTTCACAAGAGCTTTGTTTGTACGTCAACAAACATTTCTTTGATACTTTTAGGTTTTTATTAAATTAATATATTTTGAATGTTTTTGTAAAGTTGGCTTCAGTGTGATTAATGATGATTTTATGCTATAAATAAGCACAATTGCAAATATGCACACCTCAAAACTTAAAATGAAACACATAAAGTTGTTTTAGTTTACATGTATTCAAGTCAATATATTCTGAATTTTCCAAAAATATCCTAGAATTTAAACTTTCATTAAGTATAATATCAAACAAAATGTGTTGATTATAATATACTGGTCTATATTTCTTGCTCTGGGTTATTGATTATTTTTAATCCATATTTTTCTCCAGAGATGGAGACGTGTTTGCACTGAGGAGAGAAAATGACGAACTTCGTAAGGCTCTGGGTGACAAGTCGGGTAAATCAGGGAAAAAACCTTCAAAACCATTGTCAGCTGAGGTAAAGAAAGCTGTATATTTAGATGAAACACATCTTGCGACAATGGGTCTTATGCCATATGAGGCCAGCAAAGCTTCAGACCAGCCTGCACAATCGCACAGTTATGTTTGGAGCTTAGCTGTCTGCAAGTATTTGTGGTCTCATTAGCGGACAGGGTAGCTAGTGACCAGACTGCACAATTGCGCAGGCTGTTCTGGAGCTAAGCTGGTTGCATATTGCATAAGACCCATTTTTGCATGATGGTGCTCTGATTGTTTTGTACTCTTTTGGCTCCTGATAAGCACATAGCTGTAGCTTTCTCTATATCCAAGTGTCTGTTGGAAATTCCACTCCTCTCTGAAATTCAGGAAGGCATTATAGGATATTTAAATTGTTGTGCCTGAATGTACAACAAGACCTTTTGTATAAAGTCGTTCATCGCTGTTCTTGGAAGTTATGTCATTGTTGTACATTTTGTTTCCATTGTATCTTAATAATAATTACAGACGTCCACATTATTTAAGTAGTTAAATTAATTCAAGGATAATTTTTTCTAGCTTCAATTCTTATGAGCAATTAAGCTTTGAAATCACTCTTATATCATTTAAACCACTTTAGTCAAGTATTCAATCCTAAGGGCTTTCATTGTTATAAAAACTTTTAAAAAAAAATGAAAGTTGGTTCTTCCTGGCCTCTTAGTTTTGAAGTTTTAGAAGTTTCATGTATAATATTTGGTATTTGTGACAGTACATGTATTGCACAAATCAAATCTGTATTATGTGCAGTTTTATTGCGGGATTTTATCAATTTTGAATTAGCAAATATATGATAAAACATTAAAAAATTTACTCTACATTAAACATAATGAATGTTAATTGAAGTTGATTTGTGTGCCATACATCGATTTGTTGTAATAAAGAGCACGATGAACTTTTTTTGGCACTTATTTAGGAGGGAAGGTCAATTTTTCATGTTGAACAAAACATGCCTGACTGGCCTATTAACCCATTTATGCCTAGCGTCTAGAAAAAAGGCCTTGGCAAACAGTGTAGACCCAGATGAGACGCTGCATGATGCGGCGTCTCATCAGGGTCTGCGCTGTTTGCTTAAAGGAATTTCTGTAAGAAATATTCTAAATATAGAAATAAATGACCTAGACGTCCCCAATTTTGGAAATAAATTGATCCAATGTAGAAGAATGGGAGAGTCCACTAGGCATAAATGGGTTTGAATGTGTTACAGGACAAGGATGAGTTGGAGATGATGAAACTACAGCTGCGTGGCTCTGAAGAGGCAAGGACTCTCTGTGAGTGAATGTTGTTTTATTATCTTAATCTCCATTTGAAGAGTTGCTTGATTCCAGTGAAAACACTTTAAAACTCCTTTTTTGTGATTGAATGTAGCTTGATCACAATCACTCCTCAAAGACTTGCTGGATTTCGAGCAAAGCACTTTTCGAATCTATGCCATCATAAAAAACGATGTTTGATTCAAATATTTGTTTATTATATATGTGTGTTAGCATTTGCAATTTGTGTGTTTCTATTTGTGACCGTAAACGATACATAAAATTACATTGCACTGCTTTTCATTAAATAAGAAAAAGTTCCAAAGTGTAATACTTCCAGACTCAGGGCTCCATCAGCTTTGGTAGCATTGACTAACTGGTACTGAAGTTATGTTTATAACCATGTTAATAAATTTGTCAGTGAGTTCAGAGGTCCATCATCTCCAAGTGAAGATTGCAGAGCTTTCATCAGAAGTTGATGAACTGCGTGAAGAAAAAAATCAGTACCAGAACAAAGCAGCTGAACTGGTATAACTGGTGTTTTAATTAAAGTATTATGTGGTCTTATTGGTTGGCCTGGACTTTCCTTTTGTGCATTTAAATGTAATTTTGTTTAGTATTTACTATTTAGTATTATCTATAAATAAATATTGTCAAAGATTGCAGTGGTGTTATCAGAATGTTTTAAACCAAGAGATTTCAGATTTGATCCATAGATAGAGAGTTTGATCCACAGATTCTTTGTTTTTAGCTAATCTATTTTTTGAAGAAAAAAAAAATGAGCTATTGTCATCACCTGAGCGTCGGCGTCTGCGTACGGTTAAGTTGTGTGTCCACTCTTCTCATAAAGTATCAAAGCTATTGCATTCAAACTTGGTAGACTTACTAACTATCATGAGGGGACTCGGCAGGCAAAGTTAGATAACTCTGGCTGGCATTTTGACAGAATTATGTGCCCTTTTTATACTTAGAACATTGAAAATTTGTTAAAGTTTTGTGTTTAGGTCCACTTTATTATATTATAGCTATTGCTTTCATACTTGCAACACTTACCAACTATCATAAGGGGACTGTGCAGCCAAAGTAATGTAAATCTGACTGGCATTTCGACAGAATTATGGCCCCTTTTATACTTAGAAAATTGAAAATTTGGTTAAGCTATTGCTTTCATACTTGCAAAACTTACTCATTATCATAAGGGGACTGTGCAGGCAAAGTTATGTAACTCTGACTGGCATTTTGACNACACAGCAAGTTAAGTAAATAGAAAAATACATCAAATATGCTTTAAACACTCTCACTTTCCAATATCTTAAAAATAATTGGAATTCTTTCATTTGGTTGCATAACTCTGCAGATGTTTTTGTCTCTCTTTAAAGTCATGTAATACAAGAATTTAGTCTTATTTCAGCAACAAATTGAGGCAAAAGAGCAGTATGTTACTGGATTGGAAACTCAGCTGTCTCAGAGGTGTGTATTTATTTTGTCAATGTAACACATTTTCTTTACAATTAGCACAAAGTGTGAAGTTTATTTCATGTAATGTTTCCACAGCTGTATTTCCTATGCAGATAGTTGTAGATTATCAACATAGTGTACAAACTTTACTGTTTTATAAAAACACATTGTTTAATTTTATCACTGAGGTTAGACTAGACAAAGAGATACATTTTCTGTACTTGTAAACTAGCATGGTATGTTGTTTCCAGTAACTGATCAACAAGAATTAATTTCCAATGCATTTATCTATTTATTAAGACAGAACTTAATGGACTTATTGAAAATAAGTTGAAATGTCTTGCAAAAAACAAATGATTTCTATGATTTGCATTTTTCTGTTATGGATTTAAGTAAACATAACAATAATAAGATCAGCAGTGGGTTATCTTTATTACATTATTTTATTATTTAAATTTTTATATCTTAAGAATATGAACTTTAAAATCCAAGTTTTCAGCACTTTACGATTGCCCAAACACACATTTTATTTCATTATTATTATGTACCCAAAAGGCACTCCACAATTTACCCCCAGCACATTTATTTACCCCAAAGTTATCCCAATTTACCCCACATAGACCTGGCACAGAAGATGTAGCAGTACTGAAGAAGGAGCTTATATCTGTTCAGACCCTTATGGACAAACTGGCGCTCGAACAAGAGAATGAGAAAGAACTCGTCAAAACTGAGTGTCTTGAACTTAAAAAACAGAGAGCTCAGTAGGTTTTGTTATTTCTGATATCTGCTTGATATGTTCATCTTTAAATTGTGTTTGAATTATAAAAAGTCTAAGTATTGATATGTTTTATCTGTAGAATTTAATTCAATTCTTGGCAGTGGAGTGTGTGTCAGCATTTTACAACACAGGAACACTAATGTGTTAAGTATGATTAATTCAAATTTATACAGTACATGGAATATTTGTTAATTGAAATAAAAGTCATGAGTCTTTACAACTTCATTCCTTCAAATTAAATTTGCAAAATTTCAATACTTTGTCTTTAAATGTCTTCGATATTGTTTATTGGGAGATAGACACAGATTTAAAATTAGTGTACTCCTAATTATTTTAATCCATAATATATTTATTTTTCTCTCTGTTGTGGCTTGCAAACTTAATTTAATGCCAGATTTAACCAATCTAGCACCAGTTTACTTGTATGTTATTCTAGACTTAACTTGTATTTATACACCTACCCACAAATGCACTTGAAAATGCTAGGTTTAAATTGTCTGTAATAGAACAGTTTGTTTAGGATTAAAATGTTTATATCTCAGGTCTGAGGAAGAGATAAAACAACTCAAAGAACAGCTGGCAAATGCACCGAAAGCGTCTGAAATCTCCAGGTTTGAACATTTGTAAATAAATTTATATCTTGAACAATCTCTTTAGCAGGGACATTGTGATTGGCTTATTGTTGACATTTTAGGGCTTGGAAAGTTAATTTTTCCAAATTGAAAAAAAGTAAGAAAACTAAAAGATAGTTATTGCTGGATTGAAAGTTCTGATGAAGTGTGACCTTAGAAAAAGTTGGCTTATTTGGGGAAAGTAGAGCTCAATATTGGAACAGAATAATCTAATAAAGACCTGCTGGTAATTGTCAGCAAACTGAATATGACTAGTTTCTAGTAAATGTTTGGTGTTAACTCTCAATTTTACCAAAACTCTATTACCAGTGCCAGTAAAAGATAATCAGAATACAGTTGTAAGTGGTAGATATCTCGATTACCAATCAATTAATGCATTTTTTTTTTTAAATATTAAATGATTAAAGATATGAGTTAATCAAGGACCTCATGGTATAACAAGTGTCCATTTTACTGCAGATACGAAGAACAAATCAAGAAACTTGAAGTATTGCTGGAGAAAGGCCCAAAAGCTGAAGAGCTGGCAAGGTTAGTTACCAGCAATACTTTATGAATGGCATGTTAAAAATACTTCAGTCTTGTGTTTGAATGTTAAAACTATTTAGTGCAGGTTTATACAATTGCTATTTTTTGCTTACATTTATTTGAATACCAGTAGATTAAATAATGGATAAAGTTTATCTCATTCATCATCTTCAACATCATAATAACAGCATGATATAAAAAAATGAAATCATTTCCCAAATTTTGATTCTGGCATCATTGAAAATCCATTTAATTCACTATGTTATTTTGAGAACCAGGAAAAAAAAATCAAATTTATTCATGTTTGTAACCAATCTCAAATCACTGATATTTCCTTATAAACAACAGCAAAGCAAAAAATAAATGAGTCTCATTTTGGGAAAACTGGGCTTAATACATGTGCGTATTGTGCCATCCCAGATTAGCCTGTGCAATCTGGGATGACACTTTACACACATGTGTTTAGCCTCATTTTCTCATAACGAGGCTCAAATATAAAAAACTGGGGGCTCCACGCAAGACTATCGTAACTCACTATATATTATATATATTGGAGCCCACGAAATATTGTTAATACGCTAGGCTGGAGACGTCATTGAAGAAAGCTGAAGATGTCTGTAAGCAGCAGGAGCTGAGACTGACCAATCAGGAGACAGAGATGAAAGCATTGATGGAGAAACAGGGGCAGGTAAGGCGGGCAGGACATTCGAAAACGAGGAAATTATTGTTTATGACAAACAGCCAATCTTTTTTATACATACATGTAGTCATCTTTTAATACTTGAAAGAACTTAAGTCTTGTTCTTATCATCATCATCATCAATCCCTTGACCGGATTTGCCGTTGGGGGGGGGGGG